>MDKI01103980.1:0-60701 GCA_005239505.1 Nicotiana paniculata
TTTATCATTAAAACACCTAAAATGCACGGTATATGATGCTAAAAATCATGAATTCCAGCCACGCATCACTATGACTTTGAAAACTATGCATGATTGATTGTGAAATAACTCTATTTAGCAAATGCTACTCCCAATGATTTGAACAAGATCTTCAGACTGAGCAAAGAAAGTCAAGCAATCTGATGGAGGCACGAACCAACCTCGCCTCTCAACGAACTCACAATTTTTCTTTGAATGCAGGAACAAGAAATGTGCACGCCTCGAAATCACAGCCTTCATAACAACAACGATACTGAATCCACTTCCAGCTAAGAAATACTCTACTATCACCTACTATCTGTTCTTTTTTCATGAGCCTAATCATTGTCTCAAATCCTGCACGAGGCTAAGCCATGCCTCCTCATTTGCATAAGGCTAAGCATTTCCTTATCCCTGCATGAGACTAAGCTCTGTCTCCATATTTACATTAGGCTAAGCCCTACCTCCTCATTTGATAAGGCTAAGCATTGCCTTCTCCCTGCATGAGACTAAGCTCTGTCTCCATATTTGCATGAGGCTAAGCCCTGCCTCCTCATTTGCATAAGGCTAAGCATTGCCTTCTCCCTACATGAGACTAAGCTTTGTATCCATATTTGCATGAGGCTAAACCATGCCTCCTCATTTGCATAAGTCTAAGCATTGGCTTTTCCCTGCATGAGACTAAGCACTGTCTCAAATCCTGCATAAGGCTAAGCCCTGCCTCCTCATTTGCATAAGGCTAAGCATTGCCTTCTCCCTGCATGAGACTAAGCTCTGTCTCCATATTTGCATGAGTCTAAGCTCTGTCTCCATATTTGCATGAAGCTAATCCGTGCCTCCTCATTTGCATAAGGCTAAGCATTGCCTTCTCCCTACATGATACTAAGCTCTGTCTCTATATTTTCATGAGGCTAAGCACTGCCTTCTTCTTGCATGGGACTAAGCCATGTCCTGAACCTTGCATGAGACTAAGCTCTATCTCCATATTTGCATAAGGCTAAGCCCTGCCTCCTTATCTGCATAAGGCTAAGCACTGGCTTCCATCTGCATGGGACTAAGCCCTGTCCCGAACCTTGCATGAGACTAAGCTCTGTCTCCATATTTTCATGAGGCTAAGCACTGTCTCCATATCTGCATAAGGTTAAGCACTACCGGGACAAAGCTCTGTCTCAATCTTGCATGAGGCTAAGCCCTGCCTCCATATTTGCATAAAGCTAAGCATTGCCTTCTCTTTGCATGGGACTAAGCCCTGTCCCAGATCTTGCACGAGGCTAAGCCCTTCCTCCATATTAGCATAAGGCTAAGCTCTGCCTTCATCTAAATGGGACTAAGCCCTATCCTGAATCTTTTATAAGTCTAATCTCTGCCTCGTATTTGCATACGGCCAATCATTACTTTTCTATTTGCCGAGACTAAGCGTTGTCTCTCCGGCACTATCTATTTGCTCTTATTCTGGGCTAAGATCTGCCCTCAACTTCACAAAACTAAGCCTCATCGTGTTTCTCTTGACATCATATTATTGCATCTCATGGGCTGAAATACCATCAACTTGTCCAAAGGCGTCATAGTCTAAATGCATCATCCTCATAGCCGGAAGATAACATGCCATGGCCTGAGGATCTCTCAAAGTTGCATATCATTATTCAAAGGCGTCATGGTTCGGAGGCACCATTTTCATGGCCCGAGAACATCATTTCATGGCATGTGAATCCCTCACTGAACGATTCATGGCCCAGGACATCATGGTCTAAAGACGTCATCCTAACCGTCCGAAGACAATTCTCATGGTCCGAAGGGAATCTGCATCATGTTTAAATTTCCGCACAAATATATGCTCATAGTATCTCTTTACTTGCAGGTGACCTGATAAGCAACTGTTATCCCAACATGAGCAATCCCGTTCCAGTTCCTACAAATTATCTCAAACCTGACCGCTCACCATAACCATTTTTGCACCTATGCCAAAATCTCGTATCCGTTCTTGTGATGACTTCATCAGTATATTCCGCCGATGAATCCAGAACTACACACGGCCTGATTCCTGTAAAACTAGAGATATGTAGGCAGCTCAGGAATCAGAGTACGGCCTAAATCTCTCAAATCATCTCGCTCGGTCAAAATTGGCCATCATATCTTTACCTGACAACTCTTTCATCCTTCCCAGGTAAAGAGAGGTAGTTGTTGATACTCAATTTTTTCCTATAATATTTTTTCAAATACATATATACCTTCAAAAGTATGAATTTTCATCAATTGACATTTTTCCATAATTTCTACATTTTTAGGTATTTTTAATTAATTTATCCAAGTACTTTTATTATATAATAATTACTAATTATATCAAAAATGACTTTATAACATTTCATGGTTTAATTTTGTTGTCTATATTCATATTAAGCTTAAATTATTGCACAAAATAGCCACATTTACATTTTTGGGTTACAATTGTAATAACTTTGCAATTATAGTCCATGCATGCATTATTACATTATTTACCAGAAAATAGCTCATCGTATTTTTAAAATATTGAGTAATTATTTTAAAGCATTTCTATGCATGAAATAATTTTTTATAATCTATTAATTATTTTATAAATTATTTTTTATCAATATTTTGGGTATTTAATAATAACCCCTTTTATTTTCAAACCTAACCCCCTCAAACATTATCCCAAACCCCTTAGGCCCAGACCTATACCTGCCCGACCCAATACCCCGTTTAATCATGGTCGTTGATCTTTTAGATCAACGGTCCATAAACCTCCTTACCATAATTAATCCTAAAACCTAACCCCTAACCCTTTCATTCCCTCCAACCCCGCCGTCATCATCTCCCTCGTCTCTCAACTCTCTCTCGACCTAACCTTAACCCTAACCCTAAATGCCGTCACTGGCGTAAACCTCCTCCATACAGTGCTTCTATGTCTTCTCCGACCAGCCTTGGTCTTCTATACGCCATGGCACTTCGATTTCTTGGATCCTTGAGAAGATATCAAGGAAACCCAACGGATTCTGGTTTGAAACTTTCCTGTCTCAGGAAATTTGTTGTTTGTAAGTAAGGATTTTTCCTTGTTTTATTACGAATCTATGGGTTCTTGACCTATTCTCTTCACCTATACTATTTTTTTGAAATCCCTATTTCATTATTGTTGATTCTTCTCAGATTTTTATAGATCTGAGATGATTTGAATATTATTAAATGTTTTTCCTAAAAAATCTCCTGTTTAATTAATTAATTTGGATTTTCTCTCACTCTTTCTAGACTAGGGTTTATCCTGGACTTTCTCCAATGATTTTCTAACCTCTCAGTGTTTTAATAAGTGTTCTTTCATCATTGTGACTTATTTTTCAAACCCTAGTGGATTCTATATGATATACTGATTTCTTCAATATTTGCTTCGATTTTGGGTATTTCTGTGATACCAATCGTATTAGTTTACTCTATCTTTTGGACTTAAACCTTCTTCCTTGTTAAATCAAGTATCTTTTGTGGTTTTGCTCTAATTAATCTATGTTAGGGTTCGAACCTTCTTTTCCGGCTAAGTTCTATATTTCGTGATGCCATACTTAGTTTAATTTCTATTTATGGAATTTGAGTAATTCTTTCCTGGAAATCAGTATTCTTTTGAAGGTTTTGATGATTATTGTTAATATTTGCGTGCATAGATTGTATTTGTTTCCTTGTTTTCTGACTTTAATTGGTCATCTCTGCCTTAATTAATTGCCCGTATAATTTTGGGATTCTTACTGATCCCTTATTTGGTATGATTTGGACACCTTGCCTTAATTAGCTCCCCTGTTGTGACTGTTAATCGATTACCCCCTAATTAAGGGGTCTATTTCGAACCCCCTTTATGTGAATTAACCCTGTAATTCTGTGATTGTCCTTAATTGACTGACTTTTGATTCCTTTACCTTATTTGTTCTACCTCCTAAGTGATATATATACACTCTTATTTAACCTCTAAAAACACGAACATTAGTTCAAGAACACACACTCACACAAAATTATCTCTCTTCTCTCTCTTTCTGCTACTTGTGCTAACTGCTGGTCTAGCCAGTTTAAAGCCAAGGCTAGGCTGTGGAACTCTGCCTACTTTACTTTCTGTATCTTGCTTCCTTAACTGGTATGTTCTTATTTCAATTCTGAAATTCAACCCTATGTGCTCCATAGTTGTTAAATCCATGCCTATTTCCGCACTAGTTTAATTGGCTATGTATTTAATTGTCTTCCTATTTACTGCTTTGCTCAATATGTTGGAGTCTTACCCTCTCTTGCTCAAATGTTTAGTCAGCATGTCTAGGTCTCATTTGTCTTGTGTGATAATTGGCCAGCATGTTTACTTGAGTTTTTGTTTACTTCCCTTTGACTAGTATGCTCATGTCAGTATCATAGACTCCCAATATATTTGGTTAATCCTAATTGGCATAACTGGCTCTATGTAGTAGACCCATGTCTTCAACATGACCATTATCATATTTTGTCTCTATGTTTTTATTCATTACCACTTTAATTTCAAGCATGATCCCCTTGTTAATACTTCGAAGCAATAGTTTTTATGTACTGGTTGCCAATCAGTCCCTATTTGTTCTGTGTACTGGCTGGTCAATGTGCTTCCCCTTTTACCATGTTCATGTGTTTCTAACTTAAGCCTCTATGTTCCCAATCCCCTGATCCCTAATTGTAAACTTATTTTCCTTCACTTAGAAACAAGTAATAAATAGTTTTGAATCTGGGCACTCTAAGTGTTATGATTGTGTGGTTGCTTATTGAATCTTCCTTCTTCTCAGAATTGTTTCCAAAAAATTTTTACTCTTAGCATTTTTTAAGAACTATTTCTATTCTTGAAAACCCTTCTCACTCCTGAAATTTTTACCTCTATACTATTTTTACTAAGTTCTTCCAAACTATGTCAAGCACTCTCACTTCTACTCTTAGATTACTTAAGTTCTGCCTCTCTAGTGTGTGTACTGCCTAGGAATCCATGAGATTCCTCTGAACTCTAGAACACTAGGATTGGCCTTTCCACACTGCACCATAATCACTTCCCTACTCAAAGGGTCTTTGTGTGAGCATTTCCCGGGATCCCTGAGGTATTTAGGGAACTTTATGACACGAGGACACCTTATTGGCTATGAGACTTTGGCATCCTGGGTTGTTTTGAAGGTCTGGTATTTCCAAGTTCACTTTGGTCCTATCTCAGGCTCCTTATAGCATAGCTTATATTTATTATGTAATTCATTCATTTATGATCTGTAATAATAACCTTTGTAAACAGATATTGGGAAAATTAGTAAAAGGGGAGGGATTCTTATAAGATTTTGTGGGGAAAATGGATAGAAATCATGCCTTTGGGTCTATACTATGTTTACTTACATTAGAAGTCATGCTTTTAGGTTTAAACTATGTTTATTTGCATCAGAAACCATGCTTTTAAGTCCAATTGGCATACTAGGCAACATGTTATAGGTTCATTACCTCATTTGTTATGGAATTATGCTTCTGCATAATCATGATCACCTAGAAATCTTGTTATTAAGTTACCGCTTTAATTCTGCTTAATAAAAATTTCCATCCTTGGTGTGCATTAGAAATCCTGCTTTAGGACTGTGTTTGTATTCACCTTAAATTATGTCTACATCGCCTAAATCAATAATCGTCCTGTCTATAAGAATGTTTAAAAGCAATTTCAACGCCTAGACACCATGTTATAGGATAAATATGTATGAAATCAGTTTCGTGATAATCATCACCTAGACAAGCATGTTTATAGGACGTATTAAAACTCAAACTGTCTGTTTTCCTTTAGTCAATTTTCAGAATTCTGTTTTCATTTTTAGACAGCATGTTATAGAGTATCCCTGAACCATGCCTAGGAAGGCCTAGGTAATTAAGGCTTTATAAAAATTATAAAACTATGCTTTGTTTATTTGTGACTACCAGATTCAACAAGTTCTGAAAATCAGTAGGCAAACTGATTAGGTCTTTACCGTTTCGCCTTAACATAATAATGCACATTCTCTGTTTGTCATGATCACCTAGATATCATGTTCTAGGACCTTTTCTGAAACATCTGAAATCTTGTTGTTTGAGACGTGCTAATTGCCTGTTTATTTCTGGAAGTAAACATGAGCCCTTAATTGTTGTCTTACTTGACAGTCTTGTTTGTTCTTTGTTGTCGCTTAGGTTTTCCTTTTTAAACACTTTAGGAGAGTCTAGAACTGCCTAAAAATAGAGGTCCTAAACATATCCAGGACCACAGGTAATGCACGCTTACAGTTCGTTTAATTAAAATCGTTTATACAATCGCTAAGGGGAGGGTAATCGGGTAGTAAAAGGATATGATGACCTGTGCGCTAATGCCACGTGTAACCTGTCTAGTTGAGTAAGGATTATTGGGCATTGTACAGATGTGATCCTATAGGCTAATAACTTAGGACTTCCATATCTTTATACATATGTGTGCTTAGACTGCTTACCTATTAAATTTCCTTTATCTTATTTACATATATGTGCTTAGACTGCTTATCTGCTAAATGACTAATTCACCAAGTAAGTTTGGCCGGGACCCACCATTGTGCACCTCGAGGGGTTCCTAACACCTTCCCCTCAATGTAATTTCAAGCTCTTACCCAATCTCTGGTAATGTAGACTGGTTTCATGAGTTACTTGCATTAGGTGTCCTAACGCACCTTAAATCGTTAGGTGGCGACTCTTCAATTTCCATACCCCTTTCCCAAAAGAAAGGGAGTTGTCGAATGTTGAAAGCCCCGATTTTGCAACGAGAAAAAGGGGGCGCGACAGACATCGGGTGGCGAGGTGGTCTAAAACTCGATTAATTTCAAGATAAAGTAAGCTAGGGTTTCGGTTAAGGTTAAATTTAAGGAGATTGGTGAGGATTTCGGGGATTAGTTCATGGATATGGAAGAGGGGAGTGAGAGGAGGTTGTGGTGCGATTTTGGGGTGGTTTGGAAGTCGTCAGCCTTCGGTGGGTGGTTTCTGGCGGCGGTGCACCGTGGGGAAGGGCAGCAGTATAGAGAGAGGGTGAAAGAGAGAAGAGAGGGAGAAGAAAGTGAGATAAGGGGAAAAATGGGGGCAAAATTTGGCTTCCTTAGGTATTAAATACTAGGAGTGTAGATTAAATGTTGCCTGTTGGATCAAGCCAAGATGGATGGATAAGATTCAATCTCAGCCACTTAACCAAAATGACGCTGCTTTGGCGCGGCCAGTTGGGGCCTAAATGTTGGGCAGGTTAGGTACTCTTGGGCCACTGATCTTGGCCAATTTCGGCCATAAAAACACAAGGCCAATCCCCTTACCCCCCCACCCCCCCACCCTCCAATAAATTATTAGCTATAATGTAACTCTAATGCCTACAAATATATACATAATAAACCTAAGAACAAAATATAATACATAAGAAAAAGAAGGAGCAAAAACTAGGCATTTACAACTAGTTTGTATATTTAAGAAGTGACAATGTTCTATTCTCACGCCGGTTCATTTTTTCCTGGTTCAGGCCTCTACCCTCCAAAATATGAAACTTTGGAAAATAATGAAATAATTGAAGAAGAATTAAACTAAATAGATATTCACTCAGCCGCTTAAAGTAAAGCTAATCGATAAAAAAAATTGTGTAATTCATACATTATATGTGTATAAGTATATATAATTAGAGTATAACTTATATATACCGGCTAGGAAAAATAAACAATGAATCTGACCATCTATTCGTGTAAAGATCCCAAATCCCAATAAAAAGGTGAAAATAGCATGGTCTAGCCTTTCGACCTGGTAATCGAAAATATCCAGCGTTTGCAAAGTCATTGAAAAAAGCCTCTAATTTATGCGGAGATAAAATCTGGACAAAAATACCCTAGCCGAAACATGAAAAATTCCAGCATAATATGTTTGCTTGTGGAGCTCCTGCGTATAAACATTCAACATATTATGTTGGAATTCAAGCACATTATGCTAGAATCTCATATGTAAATATTCGAACTCTAGCATATTATGTTGGAATTCTTCCGCATTTCTTAAGGGTGTTTTTGTTCAAATTTTATCTTCACATGAAAAAGTGACTAAATATTGATTATTTTTTAGACCGTGACTATTTTTCAATCTACTAGATGTAAATCAGGTTGTTTCTGTTTTTTTTTTTTCAACAAAAAACTTCTTTCTGGTAATATGGGCTCTTACAAGGATAGAATAGCCAACTACTTTAGGTACTCTCCTTAGTAACCTAATAACTTGGGCTTGGGCCAATATTTGGTTTAGTACGGCTTCAATTTTCAGTAGTCCAGACCAGATTAAGTTGCAACACTAATGGATCATCAAATCGGCCTCGAAAGACCATAAATCATAAAAAACGATAAGAAGCAACTGACGCACCAACATTCTTATAATGTCCTTTTTTTTAGGGTCATCTATCATTTTACGTAAAACTATTACTTCTAGCATCCAACTGGAAAATCTCTTTATCATATTTTCCGAATCAGCAAAAATTAATCAAGACTCTGATACTTGAATATTTGAGTTACATAACTATTGGAGTAATTATATTCTTTATGCATCTTAATATTAAGGAAATTCTTTGATACACATACAACATTTATCTCCTTGCCACTAATAATTAACCACTCCGACATAATCGCAAGGGATAAAAATAATATTAAGCCTAATATTTGGGTCAAAAATATAAAATAGCGATGCTAAATATTTCAGAAGGCATTGCGTTGCTGCTCTTAGGGCATCTCTAGCTTTTCTTTTCCCTACTGATCTATATTTTGTAACAATCATTGACTTTTAGGGCTTAGTGATCAACGAGATTGTATTATTTTTATTTAGAGTCATTCGAGACTGAACTATTACCAAAACAGTTCTAGCAAAACCTGTGAAGTTTTAATCAATATCTTAAGCTTTTTAGTCAAAAGGTAAGAAGGGAAAAAACCAAAAAAATGGGAAAAAGTGAATAAAGTAAATGCAGATCGATCAAGAAAATGCAATTTTCAAGGCCTAACGTAGTCGAAATCTAGTATTTTACCTGAAGGATAAATTGATTATAAAAATAATAATTATGCTTTAGTTATACCACTTTTTTCTCAATACAAATATTCCTAAAGTAGCAATGCACCCTATCCTAAAAAACTTTAGAAACTCATCGTGTGGTCTCACATTCGATTACCTACTTCTTTAAGAATCTAAGAAAGATTCCATGAAATCACTCACTGTCCATAATGGTCTCACACGATGTTAGCAATTAGCATACATATAATATTAATTAAGCGGGCGTTTGGACATAATAATTATAAAATTCCAAAAAAAAATTGAAAAAAATATCAAGTGAAAATGGTATTTGAAAATTAGAGTTATGTTTGGATATGAATATAATTTTGGATTATTTTTGAATTTGTGTAAGTGATTTGAATGAACATTTTAAAAAAATAATTTTTTGAAGTTTTTCAAATTTCAAAAAATTCCAAAATTCATCTTCAAGTGAAAATTGAAAACTTATGGATCTAATTTCGAAAAAAAAAAAAATGAAAAAAAAAAAATTCATGGTCAAATGGGCTCTAAGCATATCCCATTTACTAATACCAGAGTATAGAAAAGATAAGCAACATGTACCAGCCTATAGCCCCAAGTTTTATCATGAATTATATATTTTAACAGAATTCTTGTATTGTATTAATTATTATAATCTTAATTTTGTAGGGATAACTCCCGAACGTTTTAGTGACAATTAGTAAGTTATATCTCTTAAAAATTAGTCCAACTCCATATTCATGAATCAATCATTTCATGAAATACTCCCAAAGAATTGTTATTCAACCCTTGTTGTTTGTTATTTTCATTCCCGTATCACAATCAAAAGATATTCATCTAATCTATTTGCTTGGGTTTGGCGACAGCGAATCTGCTTGCTTATTATGTATATAAGAGCCGCTTGACTAGAGTAACTTTTTTCTTTTCGGTTCGATAACTCTACTATCTTCCTCTAATTACTACACGTCCGTACTAGATCGAGAAAGATTGTTGACCAAATAAACTTCGACTAGCCAAATTAAATTAAGAAAACCACTAATTTTATTAGTGTTAAGAAATAAAGATATGGTTACACTTGCAATTAGGGGTGTAAACCGACAAACCGTATCAACCTGATAATTCGAGTCAAATCGAGAAAAAAATCCGACTATAGTTTGATTTGATTTGGTTTGGTGTTGGAAAAAAAAAACCCGACCATATTTGGTTTGGTTTGGTTTTAACTAAAAAATGTCAAACCGAAACCAAATCAACCCGACGTTATATGTATAGAAGTTTTAAATATATTTAAACATAAAAATATTTATGGTAGTATAGTTTATAAATATTTCTTAAGTTTTTTCATAGTTTATCTTTGAACGTATTATTTCAAGCTTGGCCATATAAGTTTTGGATGCTCCAATAAGTTTTATAGTCCATCCATGGTTTAGATAAAATGTATAACTTATTTTTCTTTTAGTGGTTAGTCATGTAAATATACTCCCTCTGCTCCAGTTATGTGAACTTATTTCCTTTTTGGTCTGTTCCAAAAAGAATGACTCATTTCTAAATTTGGTAGAATTAGCTTAAACTTATAATTCTACCCTTCATAAGAAATTTTTATAACCACACAAATACTATGACCCCTTTTTGACTTATTTAGGACCACAAATTTCAAAAAATTTCAAAAAATTGCATTTTTTCTTAAACCTCGTGCCCAGTCAAACAGGGTCACACAAATTAAAAAGGAGAGAGTAGTACTTATTAGTCATAATTTTAAATTATGTTTGTTTTCATTATGGCTTATTAATAATATTTATTTTATGTGATTTTATTATCTTTATCGTTGAATATTTTAGTATAATGCGATGACTCGTCTCATATTTATGTTATTTTATTAAAAAAAGCTTATATGGTTCTGTCTTACTAGGATTAAAGAAATATTTGGAGCACAAATTTTACGTTTTGTGCTATGAAGACTTTATGAAGAAAAAAAAACTGAAATAGCCCGAAAACTCGAGAAAACTCGAGATTAAAAACTCGATTTTTATTGATTTAGTTTGGTATTTAAATTTAATAATCTAATACAATTTTTTTAGTTTTATAATTAAAAAATTCGAACAAACCCGACCTATGTACACTCATATTTATAATAATAGCATCACCCAAATTAAAATTGGAGTATATCATATGTGGCGAAGTAAGGGAAATGTCGGAGTAGCGTGAGTTATGAATCCAATAGAGTAAAGAGGAGCCCAAGTGCGGTGCATGGGTTGGGTGAATTAAAATTCGAGTGTCACGTGAAAGGACGCGCAACGTGCTCTCACGTTGCTGGATGCTTAAGCTAAGAAGCAAAAGAAAAGAAAATCCACACCTTAATTACACGCCACGTGGCATTGACCACCTTCAGTTATGGCTTTTGATATGCACCCAGCAGCAAAGCTCAATCACATGGCGAGCTGACACAATCTCTACCTCTGTCACGTGCCGTTAGGACCCTACTCCAGTGGAATATTTTTTTTCACAAAAAGAGAAAATATCTAAATATTATTTATTTATTTATTGAATTATTTATGTAAAGATAAAGCATTCTGAAAATAGTAAACATGCATCTCTGCTATATACTCACTCCTTGGTGACCTCTAAGCTAAGCAACATCCAGGTACCTTCCCTTTTTCTGTCACTCTTTACTCTTTTTACTGAAAATGAAACAAATAATTAAAATTCAAACTCTAAAGCAACAATATTAGGTTTATTGTTGAATCTTACCATTCAATGTATATTCTTCTCAATTTGAAACGGAGAAATATATGAGAAGAATATGATAAAAACCTGATGCATGTATAAGATGTACAACTAGGAATAATAACGCTACTAGTAAAATATGGCGTTTGTTTCAAAGTTAAGGTAAAAACAATAATGACGAAAGTTTTTGTAAATAACTTGAAACAAAATGTTATTTTTGTTGCAAAATTATCAGAAACAATAACTTCGCGGAATGGGCGTAACCAGAGGTGGACCTGCGTTGTAAGTTGAAGAGTCACGGGACCTTGTTAGTCTCGGCAAAAACTTTATGTATATATATTTGTACATATATATATATATGGGACCCCTTAAATATTTTACCTGTGATCCCAAAAACTAAAAAATCGAATGGCAGAAGTGATTGTTTGGGCTGTTTAAGTTCCAATCAATGTTGGACGATGAGAGATCGAGACCCAACTTCAGCTTCTCCTTCTCCTTTTCATTTTACTTATTTTTTCTACTCTTTTCTATTTTAATTTTCTTTTCTCCTCCTTTTCTATTTTAATTCTTTTTTCTCCTCCTTTTCATTTTAGTTCTTTTTTCTCCTCTTTTCTAATTTAATTCTTTTTTCTCCTCCTTTTCATTTTAGTTCTTTTTTCTCCTCTTTTCTAATTTAATTCTTTTTTCTCCTCCTTCCTATTTTAGTTATTTTTTCTCCTCCTTTCTATTTTAGTTATTTGAATATAACATAATTTATATTTAATAGCAAACTACTTTATTTTTATCTTTTTTTGAATACAATTATAGTTTACTACTACTACATAATAGTCAATTTAATTTATTTTATTTGTTTTCAAATCCTTCCCTTAAATTTAAAAGCATTAAATTGCATCGTATCGCTTCACAAATAAAAAAAAATATGAATTCTTCTGGCACAACCTTCTTTAACAATTACTTTGACACCGACTCGACAATGACAACAAAGAGTTTGACACTCTTCTTCAGTTTGGCAGCTAAGAGTTTGAGACTCTTCTTTAATTCTTTGACTATTAACATACACTTAATCTTAATTTCTGTAGTAAGTTTTTGATAATTTAAAGTTTGAACGCTCTTTTGATGACTGGCCTTCTTTTTTTTATTTTAATTAAAAAACTAAAAATTTTAAAAGGTCAAACATGCTTAATCAAACACATTCACATTCCATAGCACCTATTTTGCGAAGAAATTTCTCTCTCTGTTTGATTCTTTCTTTTTCTTTAGAACTTCTTTTTGTTTATACTTGGATGATATGTCATTATAATCATTAAGTTTTTCAAGAGTTGTACGACGAATTTTATCGCTAGATAAGCACACAGTGGTGCCCCCGTTGTGCTCAAATCCTAGGTCCGCCTCTGGGCGTAACCGCGAGCTCGGGAAAGCACGATTCTTATTCTCTTGCAAGAGAGAAATCAAGAGTGCCAAACGAGAAATCCAGGGTTTGTAGCAATTATATGAAGATCTCAAGATTAGTAAACCAATGAAAGGAAGCTTTGTATATGGTTAAAATCGACCACACTTCATTTTACTGGCTCAAGGGTCTGCCTCGAGAGTGAGTTCGTACCAAAGCAAGCTCTAACTCGAAGAACACGAAGACTGAGGGATCGAGATCAGGCTAAATCGACATGAAAGTAATGGAATAACGGGATATCCGCAATCGACCATCAATCTCGACAGGAATCTCGGAATTGGCAGAACCATTAATGGTTATTAATATCAATCATGCATTTTGCTTACGAAATTAGAGTTTTACCTTATTAATGATTCATCTACTATATAAAGAGGAACCCTGTTCATTTGTAACACACATGAATCATAGACGCAATTACTGAGAAATACAAACACTCTGCTCTTTTACTCGCTCTTAATTCTCTACTATTCTTATTGTTCATATTATTGTTCTTGTGGTTCCTAACATTCGATCTCGAAACTATTCCGAACTGAAGTCAATAACGTGCAAACGGCACTGGTTTGATCTATTAAATCAATTAATTCCTTTATTCATTTAGCTATTTATCAATTGACATTGAATCAGATCACGTATCCTTATAACCAAATTACAAGTTTAATTGTTACTCGTATTTCGAGGTAAATAATTTGGCGTCCACCATGGGGCTAAGGATAATAGTGATTGTTCAGTGCTAATTCTGGTATAACACATTATTTTACACTTGTTTCTTTTCAAGAATATTATTTTCAGGTTAAAATCATGTCAAACTCACAAAACACAGCTACACATAGCGACAACGATCTCAGAATCCACGGAGAAAATGAGAATATTATCGCCCCAGGAGTCGAGGTGCCACAGGCTGACCTCGGAGGAGCACCACCCATCAACCCGGTTTGATGTCAGTTCTCATGTTTCCTTAAATGCGGATTTGGGTACAGCCCCCGAGGGATGCGTACGCAAAGAGGGTCGAACTGACGGCCGAGGGACGCATGCAGAGGAGACGAAGGTGTCAGTCTCCAAGTTATATTTGAAATGCTGCAATCCCAAACAAATGCCATTACTTAGCTGCAAAATCAGCATAGGGCACCGAACAGGATTGAACAAGAGGCTACTCGTCGTACCGAGCTAGTGCCTGAAAGATCAGGTGATAATACTTTGACAACAAACCCTGCTATAATGAAGATACTCGAGGAGATTACTAAGAGAATAGAATCGGGAGAAAAAATCGAGGCCAATGACAAGAAGGTGGAAACTTATAACTCTCAAGTTGATCAAATACCGGGGGCACCACCGATCTTAAAGGGAATGGACTCTAAGAAGTTTGTGCAAAAATTGTTCCCTCCGAGTGCGGCTCCAAAGCCCATCCCAAAGAAGTTCCTTATGCCAGATATACCTAAATACAACAGGACTTCAGACCCCAACGAGCACGTTATTTCTTATACATGCGCCATAAAAGGTAATGATTTAGAGGATGACGAGATCGAGTTTGTACTGCTAAAGAAATTCGGAGAGACCCTGTCGAAGGGAGACATGATTTGGTACCACAACTTGCCGCTGAACTCCATCGATTCATTTTCCATATAGGCGGATTTGTTTGTAAAAGCGCACGCTGGTGCCATAAAGGTTGCAACAAGAAAATCAGACCTCTTCAGAGTAAAGCAGAGGGATAACGAGATGCTAAGAGAGTTCGTATCTCGATCCCAAATGGAATGTATGGAATTACCACCAGTCACTGATGATTGGGTTGTTCAAGCTTTTACCCAAGGATTAAACGAGCGGAGTTCGATCGCATCATGCCAGTTCAAAATAGAACTTGATCGAGTACCCAACTGTGACTTGGGAAGATGCTCATAACGGATATCAGTCGAATATTAGGGTCGAAGATGACCAATTGGGAGCCCCTTCGATTTCAGTACATCCAAAGACAGGTAAAAACCAGAGAGATATTGATAGAGAATAGAGGCCGAATAAAGATCGATATCAGCCGTATGTTTCAGATCAAAGGAATAAAGGTTCGGGACGCAACGCCGCCCGGAACGATCGGAGGAGTGACCGAGGGCATTGTTCTCGGGTACTAATGAGTAAAACTGGCTTCGACAAATATGCATATCCCACAGAAGTTCCTCGATTATCGAAGTACAATTTCAGTGTTGATGCATCGGGGATTGTATCGGCTATCAGAAGGATAAAAGACACCAGGTGGCCCAGGCCTATACAGACTGATCCCTCTCAAAGGAATCCAAACTTAATGTGTAAGTATCATGGCACCCATGGCCATAGGACCAAAGACTGCAGACAGTTTATAGAAGAGGTAGCTCCATTATTCTACGAGGGCCACCTTCGAGAGTTCCTCAGTGATCGAGCCAAAAAACACTTCAGGGAAAGAGACGCCAATAGAAAGATCGAGCAATAAGAACCTCAGCATACCATTCACATGATCGTCGGCGGGGTTGACATCCCACAAGCGCCTATATTCAAACGCACCAAGGTGTCGATCATCAGAGAAAAATGGACTCGAGACTATATGCCCGAAGGCACTCTATCATTCAACGACGAAGAAGCACAAGGCATCTCTCAGCCGCACAACGACGCTCTTGTAATTTCTATTTTGTTAATATTCAAGTTAAACGTATTCTAGTGAATCCAGGTAGTTCTGTAAACATAATCAGATTGAGGGTCGTAGAGCAGCTCGGCTTTCTAGACCAGATGGTACTTGCATCTCGAGTCCTGAACGACTTCAACATGGCTAGTGAAAAAACGAAGGGAGAGATAATCCTACCAGTGGACGTGGTCGGGACCATCCAAGACACCAAATTTTACGCCATCGAAGGTGACATGAGGTATAATGCACTGCTCAGAAGGCCCTGGATCAACAACATGAGGGCAGTACCGTCGACCCTTCACCAAATGATAAAGTTCCTAACAGTAGATTATGTGAAAACAGTTTATGGGGAATAACATGTTGCAAACTAAATGTTTGCAGTCGGCGAGGTGACACTGATATTAGCACCCTCGACCTTAGAAAAGTCGAGCACCAAAGATAAGCAAGCATCCAAATAGCAATTACCGTCCCCAACCTCGGATAAACAGGTAATCGAATGAGAAGAAGAGGATTTTATCACTCCTCGAATTTTCTTCGTTCCCGAAGAATCGGATGCAACCAAGTCAACGGTCGAGGAGATGGAACAGATGGTACTGATCGAGTATCTACCCAAACGAAAGCCTGGGAATGGGGTTGACCCCCGAGATCAGGAGAAAACTAATTCAATTTCTTATTGATAACATGGATTGCTTTGTATGGTCCCATTTAGACATGACAGGAATCCCACCCGAGATAACGACTCACCGGCTGAGCCTGGATCCCAAGTTCAGACCGGTAAAGCAAAATAGAAGGCCTCAATCCGAGGTAAAGCACGCCTTCATAAAGGAGTAGGTAACCAAACTTCTTAAAATAGGGTCCATTCGGGAAGTAAAATACCCTGAATGGTTAGCTAACGTAGTCGTGGTCCCCAAGAAGGGGAACAAACTTAGAATGTGTGTAGATTATAAGGACTTGAATAAAGCATGTCCAAAATACTCTTTTCCTTTGCCTAACATCGATCGGATGATCGACGCCATGGCCGGCCACGAGATACTTACCTTTCTCGACGCCTATTCTGGGTACAATCAAATCCAGATGGACCAAATAGACCAGGAAAAGACTTCTTTTGTTATGGAACTTTCTGTTACAATGTAATGCCCTTCGGGCTAAAATATGCGGGAGCTACATATCAACTCCTAGTTAACAAGTACGAAGAACTGATAGGTAAATCAATGAAAGTTTACATTGACGATATGTTAGTTAAGTCCCTACGCGCATAGGACCATTTGAATCATTTACAGGAGACATTCGAAATATTGAGGAGATACAACATGAAGCTTAACCCCGAAAAGTGTTCTTTCGGGGTCGGCTCGGGCAGATTCCTCGGCTTCATGGTGTCAAATCAGAGAATCGAGATCAACCCCGATAAAATTAAGGCCATCGAGGACATCACCGTCGTGGGCAGCATGAAAGCCGTTCAAAGGCTAACTGGACGAATAGTTGCCCTAGGCCGGTTCATTTCGAGGTCATCAGATCGAAGCCACAGGTTCTTTTCCTGACTCAGAAAGAAAAATAATTTTACATGGACCCCAGAATGTCAGCAAGAATTGGAGGAATTGAAACGATACCTCTCGAGCCCACATTTTCTCCACACTCCAAAGGCAGATGAGAAGATATACCTATACTTGGCGATGTCCAAGATAGCGGTGAGTGGTGTATTAGTTCGAGAAGAACAAGGTACGCAGTTTCCAGTTTATTACGTGAGTCGAGCCTTAGGAGATGCCGAAACTAGGTATCCACACCTAGAAAAATTGGCGCTAGCACTAATAAGCGCATCTAGAAAATTAAAGCCATATTTTCAGTGTCATCCCATATGTGTGATCACCACTTATCCACTTCGAAAAGTTTTGCACAAGCCCAAATTATTGGGCCGATTGGCCAAATGGGCCGTAGAACTTGGCGGGTACGATATCGAATATCAACCCCGAACAACCATCAAGTCTCAAATATTAGCAGAAGTCGTGGCAGACTTTTCACCAACCCTCGTACCTGAAGTAGAAAAGGAACTTCTGCTTAAATCGGGTATATCATCGGGGGTATGGACCCTCTCACGGACGGTGCCTCGAATGTGAAAGGGTTTGGGCTCGGTATTATTTTGAAACCCCCTACGGGCAATGTTATTAGACAATTTGTTAAGACTGCCAAACAGACTAACAACGAGGCCGAGTATGAGGCTATGATTGCAGGTCTCGAACTAGTTAAAAGCTTGGGAGCAGAAGTCATTGAAGCTAAATGTGTCTCCCTACTGGTAGTTAACCAGGTAAACAAAACCTTCGAAGTTCGAGATGACAGGATACAGAGGTACTTAGACAAATTGCAGGTGACCCTGCACCGCTTCAAAGAATGGAATCTACAGCATGTACATCAAGAACAAAATATCGAGGTTTATGCACTTGCCAATCTAGGGTAATCGGTCGACAAAGATGAGATCAAATCGGGGACTGTCGTCCAACTTTTGAGATCCGTAATCGAGGAAGGACATGCTGAAATAAATTCTACAAGCTTAACCTGGGACTGAAGAAACAAATATATCGAATATTTAAAGAATGGGAAGTTACCATCTGATCCAAATAATCAAGGGCCTTACGAACTAAAGCTACTCGATTCACATTAGACGAAGACGGAATGCTATACAGAAGAATGTTTGATGGTCCACTGGCGGTATGTTTGGGACCGGAAGATACTTACTATGTTCTGCGGTAAATCCACGAAGGCACTTGTGGGAACCACTCTGGCGCCAAATCACTGGTTCGAAAGGTCATCAAAACAGGATATTATTGGGATAGCATGGAAAAAGACTCTAAGGAGTTCGTTCGAAGGTGCGACAAATGTCAATGGTTTCCACCGATGATACACCAGTCTGGCGAGCAAATTCACTCGGTCTTATCCCCATGGCCATTCATGAAGTGGGGAATGTACATCGTCGGCCCTTTGCCATCGGCCCCAAGTAAAGCTAAGTTCATATTATTTATGACTGACTATTTCTCTAAATGGGTTGAAGCACAGGCCTTTGAAAAAGTAAGGGAAAAGGAAGTGATCAATTTTATATGGGATCACATCGCATGCTGATTCAGGATACCAGCGGAAATAGTGTGTGATAATGGCAAACAATTCTTCGGCGGTAAAGTTACGAAATTCCTCGAAGACCACAAAATAAAGAGGATACTATCGACGCTGTATCACCCTAGTGGGAGCGGACATGCCAAATGAACAAATTAGACTATCACCCAAAACTTGAAGAAAAGGCTAAACAAAGACAAAGGGAAGTGGAGAGAAAAATTGCTAGAGTTTCTATGGGCATATCGGACAACATCGAAGTCCAGCACCGGAGCAACTCCGTTTTCCATAGTATACGGCTCCGAGGCCTTGATACCAGTAGAAGTCGGAGAGCCCAGCTCCAGGTTTCGACAAACAACAGAGGTATCAAACCACGAGGCAATGAATACCAGCCTCAAGCTGTTGGATGAAAGACGAGAAGCGGCACTCATTCGAATGGCCGCATAAAAGCAACGAACGGAGAGGTATTACAACAGAAGAACCAATATTCGGCACTTCAGAGTCGGGGACTTAGTTCTAAGAAAGATCACCATCAACACTCGAGACCCTAGTGAAGGGAAGCTCGGTCCTAACTAGGAAGGACCCTATCAAATCCTTGACATAGTCGGGAAAAGATCTTACAAGCTCGGAAAAATGAACGGCGAACCATTATCGAACAACTGGAACATATCACTCCTTAAGCGGTACTATTTCTAAGGTATGAATATTTTTTTTTCTTTCATTTACATAAATATTCAAAACTAACTCATTGCAGGAATTCGACCCAAGAAATCAAGACCTCAGGTTTTAAAGTACGCGTTGCACTCTTTTTCCCTTAGACTGATTTTTATCCCAAATGGGTTTTTCCGGCGAGGTTTTTAATGAGGTGACAACTATGTGATACTTGAGGATACTTCAACAGTATCCAAGGCTTATTTACAATAAACCTCGAATATTGGGGGCATCACCTTCGGATGTTATGTATTCAAGAAATATACCTAGTACCAATGGGTCTCGAAAGGAAGAATTTTGTAATGGGCCAAATGGTCGAATGAACCGTACCCATATAGATTAAACGAATCCCAACAACAAAATATGTACGCATGAATTATTCAAAGAAGCATTCTCTTTTCTCGAACATCTCATGTTTCGAAATAAATATTGTACTATATGAGTCATGTACTTATTGTGCAGAATCTGTTGTGAAAAACTAACACTTGTGAAAAATGGCTCAAGGTCCAAGTACAAGCATGCCTCGAACACTCGGGGATTGTGCATTCGAGCTATCTAAGTTCGATATCATAAGACCTCAAAGAGGCATCCGTTGATATATAGGCCAAGGCCACTATACTCGGGGACTAACATTTCGAACAAGTTCGAAAAGATATTGGGAAACAAGTCTAAGTGATATACCCGAAGGCTACAACCATATTAAAAGCTACGGCCAAAATAATGCGGCTCGGACGTCCGACATCCGCCATAAACTAAAGTCCTTCAAATACTTTGAAAAATCGGTTAAATAAGGCTACCCTCGGCAAAAGCAAATAAAAAGGGCTTCGATAAAATCAGCCCTTGAACTTAAAGGCTCCGATAATATCAGCCTTCGAAAAAACCTCAAGAGGTATCAAATTATCTTAACACAAACAAGTTAAGAGAAAATAGGGTTCCGATTATCAGGCCCTCTAAAAACCCAATGGGTACAAAAAACACATGCTAAGACCTAAAATTTTCACTGAGTCTTTTAGCCGAAAACAGAAAAATGATAGTCGTGTTATAGGCCGGACTGGACCAACTTAAAGAGCCTAAGGGCCAATATAAAGAGCCTAAGGGATGATCTAATAAGCCTAAGGGCCAATACAATTAGAGTTCGATACCTCTATCTCACTCGATTCGAACCCAATGGTTTTGTTATTCCGAGCTCAAACAAATGTTAACTACAGATCGAAGATTTACCTAAAGGGTATATAGCAGTAAGCTTGAAATACTTAACAGTCATTTGATGAAAACCTAAGGGTTCAATTTATCCTAAAACTCATGATTCATTCGAACTCGGTTATTAAAGATAACTCAGTTCGATCGAGCCATCCATGAGACACGGTCTTGAATGAGTTTCGAACTCGGGGACTTGCCTTTGTGAAATCGAAAAGATTAAGGGTTTACTCCAATTATGAGTTGAACTGAAACAATAATAATTTTCAACAAAGGAAAATAAACATACGAAGGAATGAAAGAGAAATTTACAAATTCTATTATACCAAAAAACATGTAAAAGGGGACGGTCAAAGCCTTACAACATTAAAAAGAAAAGAAGTTATAACCTAACTACGATCGGGGCTAGTCCCCTCGAGACTGGTTTCATCTCAAGCAGCTTCTCCAGGGTATCTTCTTCAGCAGCCTCATCTCCGTCTTCTCCAATTTCAGGCTCGCCTCGGCTGTCCTCTGGTCCCTCTTCATCATCGGAAGAGGCGAGCTGCCTGGCTTCGGTCTCAAGCTCTTTGGTCCGAGCAATTTCCTCGGAGAGGTCAAAACCTCAAGCATGAATCTCCTCGAGGGTTTCCCTCCGGGATTGGCACTTTGCCAAGTCATTGCGCCACAGCTCCCGGTCGGAAGCCTCCCTCAGCTGAGTTTGGACAGCTTTGGCATCGGCCCGGTACATGTCTATGGACTTGTTCGCCATGACCTTGGTTTTTTCGATCTCGGCCTTGGCCTCAGTAAGCCTGGTTTCGAGTTCTTCGACCCTCTTGGCCTAACCCGAACTTTTTTCTCTAAGGCTTTGGATTTGGGCCTCTGCCGAAGATAATTTGGCCAAAGCTATCTCCTTTTCCGTAGCAAGGCGGTCCATTCTAGATTTCCACTGATCACAGTCGGTCTTGACCTGATCGACCTCTACCCGGAGCAGCTCGATCTTCTCCACCTTCTGCTGCAGCTGAGATATCAAAGTGTTAGCTTCCACAATTAGGTCGATTCCATACTGTGTCAGAAGGGTGGTTACCTGCTTGTCTAACTCGGACTCATCTTCATGAGCCTTGGCTAGGTTCACTTGAAGATCCTTTATGACCTCGTCATTTTAGCCACAAAGAATCTTCAGGGCATTTCTCTCTTCCGAGACCCTTTGGAGATCGGCTTCATACTGACTAAGGTTGCCCGGAATTTGGCAGAGGCCTATACAAAGGGGAAAACACAAGTTAGGTTTATAAGAGAATGACCTTGGAAAGAAGGCGAAAAAGAATAACCAAAAATCTACTAGCACTTACCTTGGAAAAAAGACGTTGGGCTTCCGCCATGAGGATCGAAGCGTCAGTAATATCGGAGTCATCATCGACCCCCACAAAGCAATCCCGGAAGGGATCACTAGCGCTAGAGCCTTCGCCGATCTCGGGGGTCTTCAGCCTTTGGGCCTCCCTTATTGCCTCTTCAGAGAAGACCGACATTGAATGCAATTGACCTATTGTCATGACCCCGAGCGAATCGCTCGGGGCGCTCTGTCAGATTTTTCGAGTTTCAAAACTGGCCCCGCACAGTGTAGAAGTCGATGATCGAGAATTCATCTCGACCTCGGGAGATGTAGGTTTCACCCCAGAACTCTTCTTCGAAGCCTCCTCGATGTGAGGCTCGGTTATGGCAGGTGGCAGCTCGGAATGCGAGGCGACCTCGGCGGCCTTTCGAGGCGAGTTATCAACACCGAAGTGTCTTCTTTTTCTTCCTCATCATGTTCCCTCAACTTTTGGACCGCATTCGCTGAGAGACCGGCCGTTTTTCTCCTCACCTTTCAAGGTTGGGGTTTAGAAGCCTCGAATTGCGAGAGATTTTTTCTCTTCATATCCTTTTCCGACCTCGGAGTAGGGGACTTAGCTTCTCCACCTTTACTCGAAGGCCTCAGAATGGCATCTTTGGTCAGAGCTACATGAAGAAAGATTAGCAATGAAGAAAACATGTAATTGCCTCAAAATACATAAGAGAGACCCTTACCATGGTTCTTGGCCTCTTCCTTTGGAAAAATCCCTCCACACTCATTCAGCACGAGTCGAAGTAGAGGCGAGCTTATGGATCCAGTCTTAAAAATCGGGCACCGCCTCGGGCATCCAAGGGACAGCTACATAATTAAAAAGAAATGTTAGGCTAAATCAAAATAAGCAAATAATTAAAGAACAAAAATTTGCTTACGCTTGGATTTCCACTCCTCAGGGAACGACATATTTTCCTTTGGTATTATGTCACAGGTCCTCACCTGTATGAATCGGCTCATCCAGTCTCGGTCTTTATCCTCGTTGATGTTTGAGAATAGAGCCTTTTTTGCTTGGCAGTTGAGCCTAATTAACCTTCGGTAGAGCCTAGGCCTTTACAACCGAATGAGATGGTCCAGAGTGATATCCAACCCCCCGGCCTCGTTGAAGTAGAAAATCAACATGATCACTATGCGTCAGAGTGAAGGGTGGAGCTGACCGAGTGTGACTTCGTACCTCCTGCAGAAGTCAAAAATCACAGGGTCGACGGGGCCCAATGTGAAGGGGTAAGTGTAGACACTTAAGAACCCCTTCACGTGTGTGGTGATGCTCTCTTAGGGTGTAGGTATGCGCACCACTACCTCCGGACCCCATTTGCATTCCTCTTTCATGGCATCGATATGTCGCTTGGTAATCGAACACATATTCGCATTGGCCCGGCACCTATGAGGGGTTATCTACTTTAAAGTCAGTTTTTAGGACGCATGGTCCAGGAACGTATTCATAGGGGGGCCGGTTCAACCGGCGTCTTATCACCGGCCGTCCGAGAAGAAGAAGAAGAAGCGTCTTTCCTTTTGCGGCACTATAAAGAAAGTAGAAAGGAGGTGTAAAACTAGCGGCTACAGTGAAAAAAACGTGACGCAATAAGCGACGATGAGAAAGATAAGAAGGATTGGGAACTCAAGAGTTTATGATCAAAGAAAAGTAAAGTTTGAATCAACTAAAGAGGTGGTATTTATAGGTTTAAGACGACGGTTCGGTATCACTTGTGGTCGACCGATGCCTGACATGCATTGATAATTTTTTGGACCGAACCGACGGGACATTTCGGTCACATCCATCGCTTATGTCACGAAGATGATGTCATGATCGAGGTATCAAGGAATCGAGGCTCAATCGTTTATTATCATTTCATTCTAAGAAACGCGGGAACTATCTGTATATGGTTAAAATCGATCACACCCGATTTTACGGGCTTGAAGGTCTGCCTCGAGAGTGAGTCCGTACCAAAGAAAGTTCGAACTTGAAGAACACGAAGACTGAGGGATCGAGATCAGGCTAAATCAACATCGAAGTAACGGAATAACAGGATATACGCAATCGACCACCAATCTCGGCGGGAATCTCGGTATTGGCAGAACCATTAATGGTTATTACTATCAATCAGTTATTTTGCTTCCGAAATTAGAGTTTTACCTTATTAAGGATTCCTCTACTATATAAAGAGGAACCATGTTCACTTGTAACACACATGAATCATATACGCAATTACTGAGAAATACAAACACTCTGCTCTCATACTCTCTCTTAATTATCTACTATTCTTATTGTTCATATTATTGTTCTTGTGGTTCCTAACGTTCGATCTCGAAACCATTCTGAACTGAAGTTGATAACTTGCAAACGACACTGGTTTGATCTATTACAATCATTTAATTCCTTTATTCATTTAGCTATTTATCAATTGACATTGAATCGGATCACGTGTCCTTATAACCACATTACAATTTTAATTGTTACTCGTATTTCGAGGTAAACAAGCTTTAAATTTTGTTATAAAAGGTCAACAAATATGATGCGCACAATTCAATCATAAATATTATCCTTTTTGTATCAGCACTAATTGCTGGCTGAAAAATCAGATAAAACTGCAGCATTTTCGAAAAGTCTTTTTCTCTTGAATACAGTTAGAGCAAGATAAAGGGCTCAAATATCTCCTACGATGCCTCAACCTAATGGCTAAAGCTAAGGTATCAAGACTGTATACGGATGAAATCGAGCTCGAGGTGCATCCTAGCCTCCGATATGGTAAGACAAGCTCGAGAAATGGAAATAAAGGACTGAAGATCGACCCTAAGTCCCACCGGGCTAGAATTTAGGGGCAGGACGCCCGCCTTCAAAAATATCGAAGCCATGGTCCCTGAATCGGTCCTAGACTCAAACAATTTCGAAGAAACATTGTCCGTATAGCCAACAAAAGACCGAAATATCCATGACCGGTCGGTTATTACGGCAGGAATCTCTGCACGTATCCATAAGGAACCGGCGACTAGTGACTTAGGAGATTTTTTATATTTTATAGAATGGTACCTATAGCAGGAGTCCTCTACTATATAAAGGGGGTCTGATTATTTTTAAAGGACATTGTAACACGCATTCCAAGGCAATATATCATAATTATTTTCTGTTATTAATTCTTTTGCTTTTGTTCGTCAGTGCTTGTTGTTATGAGCCCGGGTCGAGGGTAAATATTTCACTAAGGCTTAAATCGCCTTCCTCGAGTGGTTTGAGATTACTTTATCTTTATTTATTTAATTTGTCTTATTTACTACTTTATGTCAAATAAATTTGTGTATCCTTAAAACCATTTACAAATTTAATTGTTATCCGATTTTGAGGGTAAACAGTTTGGCGGCTGAGGATAATAGTGGCTATTTGATACAAATTTCTATAAAACACACACTACTTTGCACTTGTTCTTTGGAGTGTCTCTAATTACCGATTAAAGATCAAAATGTCAAACTCCCAGCCAACACCTCTACATGTTGACGACGAGTCTGGTCGTCACGTCGAAAATAACAACATAGTGCCCAGTGGCGAGGAACCACCTGTTGATCCCGTCGGAATTTCGGTCGCTGACACGATTAAACTAACTCACATGTGGCCATCAATGAAAATCTGCCTACCGACCCCGAGAATAGCGTCTGTGGTAGAGCTTGATCAGCAGCCCAAAATATACAAGACATTGGAGGGGACCAGATCAGTTTACTGGGAAGCCACCCGCAAAAATGAACCCATCATAGAGAGGCCGAATGTAAATGAATCAGGGATCAACCCCGAGATCATAAAGATGATCGAAGAACTGACAAAACGGGTAGAATCATGAGAGAAGAAAATCGAAGCTAATGAAAAAAAAGTGGAAACCTACAATTTCAGGGAAGACCAAATCCCAGGAGCACCGCCGATATTAAAAGTCCTGCATTCCAAGAAGTTCGTTAAAAAACCTTTTCCTCCAAGTGCGGATCCAAAGTCGATCCCTAAGAAGTTTTTCATGCCCTATATTCTTAAGTACAACCGACCGAACGAAATGAGCATGTGACCTCCTATACATATGCCATCAAAGGGACCGGCTTGGAGGATGATGAGATCGAGTCTGTCTTTTGAAAAAGTGCGGGAGACCCTGTCAAAAGGAGCTATGATATGGTATCACAACTTACCTCCTAATTCTATTGACTCGTTTTCTATGCTTGTAGATTCCTTCGTAAAAGCACACACCGGGGCTATCAAGGTCGAGACCGGGAAATCGGACCTTTTCAAAGTAAAATAAAAGGATAATGAGATGCTCAGAGAGTTCGTGTTCTGGATTAAAATGGAACGGATGGACCTGCCACCGGTTGCTGATGATTGGCTCGTTTAAGCTTTTACCCAAGGACTCAACATTCGAAGCTCGTCGACTTCACAACAGTTAAAACAAAACTTGTTAGAATATCTGGCCATCACTTGGGCCAATGTCCATAAGCGGTATCAATTGAAAATCAGGGTCGAAGATGATCACCTTGGGGCCCCTTCCAGGTCCGTGTATCCCGTCAGAATCATTGACAGAGTCAAGAGAGACATCGAACGTGAACCGAGATCAAACAGGGATCGGTATCAGCCGTACAATGGAGACCGAAGAAGCAGTGGGTCTAGGCGGAACCCTATGATAAATGAAATGAGAAATGACTGCGGTCAAAACAACCAAGGTCTCATGAGCAAAAACAGCTTTGACAGGTCCGTCGGGTCTAAATAAGCGCCAAGATTATCAGAGTACAACTTCAATGTCGATGTCACCGCTATCATATCTGCCATCAAACGCATCAAAGATACCAAATGGACTCGACCTCTGCAGTCTGATCTAACCCAAAGGGATCATAACCCAATGTGCAAATATCACGGCACTAATGGCCACATAACAAGATTTCCCACAATTAAGAGATGAGGAGGCCCGACTGTTCAACAAAGGACATCTCCGAGAGTTTCTGAGTGATCGGGCCAAGAACCACTTCAGGAACTGGGATTCTAATAAGCAGACCGAGCATGAGGAACCTCAGCACGTCATTAACATGATCATTGGTGGGGTCGACATTTCCCAAGGGCCGATGCTGAAGTGAACCAAAGTATCCATTACAAGGAAAAAACGGACTCGGGATTACATACCGGAAGGAACCTTGTCTTTCAACAACAAAGACGTTGAGGGGATCCTGCAGCCCCATAACGATGCACTGGTAATATTGGTACTCATCAATAAATCACGAGTTAGGCGTGTGTTAATTGATCCAGGTAGCTCATCCAACATCATCAGATCGACGGTCGTGGTACAACTCGGCCTACAAAATCAGATCGTACGTGCGGTCCGAGTCCTGAACGGGTTCAACATGGCATGTGAGACCACTAAAGGGGAGATAACATTACTGGTGAACTTCGTCGGAACCATTCAGGAAGCCAAGTTATTTGTAATCGAGGGAGATATGAGATACAACGCTTTGTTTGGGAGGCCATGGATTCAAAACATGAGAGAAATACCCTCAACACTACACCAGGTAATGAAATTCCCAACACCCAGAGGAACCAAAATAGTTTACAGGAAATAACCAGCTGCCACGGAAATGTTCGCGGTCGATGAGGTGATCTCGGCATCCACACTCTCGACACCAAAGGGTCCGAATCAGGCGTCTAAAGACGAGGCAAATAGTGCAATTGCCGATAGAACAAGGGGTAGACGAGGATGACGACTAGGGAGTTCCTTGATATTCATAGCCCCCGACGATTCCAAAGTTACCAAATCAACGGTCGAGGAACTGGATCAAGTCATAATAATCGAACACTTGCCCGATCAAAAGGTATACGTGGGCACGGGGTTAAGACTCGAGCTTAGGAAAAACATCATTCAATTTCTTATAGATAAAGAAGATTGTTTTGCTTGGTCCCACCTTGATATGACATGGATCCCGCTGAAAATAACCACTCACAAACTAAGCCTGGACCCGAAGTTCCACCCGGTCAAGAAGAAGAGGAGACCCATTCTGAGGTCAAACATGATTTCATCAAGGATGGGGTATCTAAACTCCTTAAAATAGGGTCCATTCGGGAGGTTAAATACCGGTATTGGTTAGAAAACATAGTGGTAGTCCCTAAAAAAGGGAATAAATTAAGAATGTGTGTAGACTGTAAAGATTTGAATAAGGCATTTCCCAAAGGCGGCCACGAGATCCTCAGTTTTCTCGACGCTTATTCCGAGTACAACCAAATATGGATGAATTAGGGCGATCAGGAAAAAACCTCCTTCATCACTAAGTGCGGCACCTACTGCTATAACGTGATGTCATTCGGACTAAAAATGATGGTGCCACTTACCAACGCCTAGTAAACGGGATGCTCGAGGAAAAAATAGGAAAATCAATGTAGGTTTACATTGACGGTATATTGGTTAAGTCCCTACGAGCAGAGGACCATTTGAAACATTTGCATGAAACCTTCAACATATTGAAGAAATACAATATGAAGCTGAATACTTAGAAGTGTGCATTTGGAGTCGGATCCGGTAAATTCCTCGGATTCATGGTATGTAACTGGGGAGTCGAGATCAACCCCGATAAGATCAAATTCATCAAAGATATTACTATTGTGGACAATGTGAAGGCCATACAAATATTAACCGAACGCATAGCCGCCCTGGGGCGATTCATCTCGAGGTCTTCCAACAAGAGCCGTCGGTTCTTCTCACTGTTGAAAAAAAAGAATAATTTCTCGTGGACCTCGGAGTGCCAACGGGCCTTGGAGGAGCTCAAGCGATATCTATCTAGCCCACCGCTTCTCCACACGCCAAAGACAGATGAGAATCTATACATATACCTGGCAGTATCGGAGAAAACGGTAAGTGGAGTCCTAGTTCGGGAAGATAAAGGTATGTAATTTCCAGTTTACTATGTTAGTCGGACTTTAGGTAAGGCCAAAACTAGATACCCTCACCTAGAGAAATTGGCGCTCGCTTTGCTAAGCGCCTCTAGGAAGCTAAAACCGTATTATCAATGTCACCCCATATGTGTTGTAAATACTTACCCATTGAGGAATGTATTGCATAAACCCGAGATCTCGGGATGGTTGGCCAAATGGGCCGTGGAGATCAGCGGGTACGATACTGAATATCAGCCCCAGACCGCCATTAAATCTCAAATTTTGGCAGACTTTGTGGCCGACTTTATGCCGGCCCTAATACCCGAGGTTGAAAGAGAGCTATTGTTAAGCTCGGGGACTTTTTTGGGGATCTGGACCCTCTTTGCAGACGATGCCTCGAACGCAAAAGGGTCAGGACATGGCATTGTATTGAATCCACCAACAGGCAATATAATTAGACAATCTATTAGGATTGTAAATTGACTAACAACGAGGCCGAATATGAGGCCATGATTGTAGGTCTCGACTAGCCAAAATCTTGGGGGCGGAGATGATCGAAGCAAAGTGCAACTCTCTCCTTGTGGTGAACCAAGTTAATGGGACGTTCGAGGTCAGAGAGGAACGAATGAAAAAGTACTTGGATAAGTTGCAGGTAACATTACATTGGTTCAAGGAGTGGACTCCACAACACATAACTTGGGACCAAAATTGTTAGGCTGATGCCCTTGCTAACTTGGGGTCATCAGTCGAGGACGATGAGTTCAACTCGGGGGCAGTCGTACAATTGATGAGATCAGTAGTGGAAGAAGGACATGCCGATATAAACTCAATGAGCCTAACTTGGGATTGGAGAAACAAATATATAGAATATATGAAGACCGGAAAAATGCCCTCAAATCCAAAAGAATCGAGGGCCATGCATGCGAAGGTAACCTAGTTTAGCTTATCTAAAGACGGAACCCTATTCAGAAGAAAATTTGATGGCCCACTCGCGACATGTCTAGGACCGGGAGATACCGAGTACGTTTTGAGGGAAATTCACAAAGGTACCTGCGGAAATCATTCAGACGCCGAATCATTGGTTCAAAAAATAATCAGAGTCGGCTACTGGATCGACATGGAAAAGGATGCGAAAGAGTTCGTACGAAAATGTGATGAATGTCAAAGGCATGCTTCGATGATTCATTAACCTAGGGAGTTACTGCATTCGGTCTTGTCACCCTGGTCGTTCATGAAATTGGGGATGGACGTCGTTGGCCCCCTTCCATGGGCACCCGGTAAAGCTCAATTTATATTGTTTATAACTGATTATTTTTCTAAGTGGGTGGAAGCCCAGACATATGACAAGGTTAGGGAGAAGGAAGTCACTGATTTCATTTGGGACCACATCATATGCCAGTTCGGAGTGTCGACTGAGATCGTGTGCGACAACGGGAAACAGTTCATCGGCAACAAAGCAAACAAGTTTCTCGAGGACCATAAGATCAAAAGGATCCTATCAACACCCTACCACCCTAGTGGAACGGACAAGCAAAGTCCACTAACAAAACTATACTCCAAACCTCAAAAAGAGGTTGACCGACACCAAGGTAAAATGGAAAGAAATCTTGCCCGAACACCTGTGGGCATACGTACGACCTCGAAGTCCAGTACTAGGGCCACCTCGTTCTCGCTGGTTTACGATGCTGAAGCTCTAATACCGGTCGAAGTTGGAGAACTGAGTCTAAGGATCCGATATGCAACCAAAGAATCAAATGATGAAGCCGTGAATACGAACCTGGATCTGATAAATGAAAGGCGCGAAGCCACCTTTGTTCGGTTGGCCGCCTAAAAACAACAGATTGAAAGGTGTTACAATCGAAGAGACAACCTTCGACATTTCAATGTCCGTGACTTAGTGTTAAGAAAGTTCACGTTAAGCACCCGGAACCCGAACAAAGGGAAGTTGGGCCAAAACTGGGAAGGTCCTTATCAAATTATTGAGATCACCAGAAAGGGATCATACAAACTCGGAACAATGAACTATGAGCAACTACCGAACAATTGGAACGTAACTCACTTGAAGTTATATTATTGCTAAGGTACGATCCCATTTATTCCTTTTACTTATTTGCATTTTGAACCAACAACTGCAGGCGACCGTCAAAGAACAACACAACTTTTAGGCCTGAAAGCACGCGCTGCGCTCTTGTTTTCCTTGGACCGGTTTTGTCCCAAATGGGTTTTCCGGCAAGGTTTTTAATGAGGAAACAATAAATTGTGCTAACTTAGAATTGAAGGTGAGCTACGAACCGGTATCGAAGATCACGAAAAAAGTATTCGATGCTTATCTATGATCGGCCTTGAACACCGGGGGCATCACCCTTGGATAATGACTTTAGCAAGGAAAGAAACTTTGTGATCGAATAGTCTCGGCTTGATCGATAAGATGTACTGTAAGAGCCAAACGATCAAATGAACCGTGACCACATAGAATTCTCGAGCCTTGACACAAGGCTTGTACACATGTGTAACCATATATAATACGCAATACAACAAAAAAAAGTTTCTACCTTGCGGATAAATATCTTATCCCTTAAATTTTTATTTCCTATCTTAAGGAATTTCCTGCATTCGATCCCCTAAAGATATCGATACCAAGGTACGCCTTTATCCAAGTTCAAAGGATCGCTCTCGCTCGGGGACTGCCGTCCAAAGACAAACTCGGACGGCCCGGGATATCAGAGCCCAGAGGCACAAGACCTATTAGGCAGTGCCCGAACCTTAAAGGCTACGTCCATCCCCATTCGGGGACTGTTATCTTGGGCAAGATCAAAAAACTTGTGGTAACAAGCCCATTGGCAACGCCAGAACTAAAAAGTCTACGACCATACTAAAACGGCTCGGAGACGTCTGAGACCCGTAACAAAAAACAAGGCCTTCAATATTTTTAAACCGATTCAAAAGGCTACCTTCGGCAAAATTATAATCTAAAAAGTTCTAAGTATTTTGGGGAACTCTTCAGGTCATACCGATCCCCCACGAATCGTAAACAAAATGATATCGAAAGAAAGGTTGTTCGAACCTCCGAGCAAGACATAATTATTACATGTTAAGGCATTTCGATATTTTTACAGTCATAAAGAACAAAGCAAAAAAGAAACGAGCTTAAAAAGTGTCGAAGGGAATATATATATATATATATATATATATATATATATATATATATACACACACACACACATACATGAAAAGATCTTTACAAAGGCCAAATGGCCTTGACAAAAAAGGTACAAAAGTGCAAAAGAAAAACATACAAAGTACTTAAACGGCTTGGTCTTCACCGGAGCCCGCCTCATCACCAGGACCATTAGAGTCTTCCCCGTCCTTGGATCTTCCTGATCCCCCGGAGTCTTCTTCATCCTCGAAATATGCCAACTTCCTGGCCTCGACCTCGAACCCCTTAGCGGTTGTAATCTTGGCTGACACATCAAAACCCCGAGCATAAACCTCCTCGAGAGCCTCCTTTCGAGACTGCCACTTCGTGTATTCGACCGTGTCCCTTAAGCGGTCCTGGGATGCCTCAGAATCATCCTTATACTGGGCCACCATCTCGTCGGCATCAGCTTTGGTCACTTCAACCACCGACTTGGCCACTTTGAGCTCCTTGGCAAGGGTTTCTCGATCGGAGATGGCCGAACATAGCTGAGACTAGAGCTCCTCAATTTTTTGGGCCCGCACCTCGTCCTTTTCCTTTGTTTTCGAAACTGGACCTCTGTTGAAGCCAACTGCGTCCGAGCAGTCTCCTTTTTTTAGGCAAGGCAGTCCATCTTGTCTCTCTATTCTTTGGCCTCGACCTTGATTGTATCCATCTCGGCTCAGAGCTGGTCGATCCGATCAATCTTCTATTTGACCTGTTGGTTCCGACTATTAGTCACCGTGTCTAGCTCATCGTCACTAACTTCAAATATGTTTATCTATTCAACTAGGTCCGCGTGTTCTTTTAGAGCCACCTCCAACTCAGCTTGAAGGCTCTTAGCTTCTCTTTCACGCTGCTCGCTGAGGAGTTTGGGAGTATCTCTCTTCTCAGTAAGCGCTCGTACTTCGGCTTCAAGCTGGTTCAACTCGTCCCGATACCGAAGGAAAGTTTCATGGTGAAGCACCGAGTCCTACAAATACAAAGAGAAATGTTAGGATTATCCATGAATTAGTCTGAGTACAAAAGGAGAATTGAAGTCATCAAGAGATATCTGGTGTTACCAGGTTCAGCACCTGTTGTGCTTCATTGAATAGGCAGGGCGCGTCTACCTCGTTCATCTTGGCTTGGTCTTCCTCGGTCACCTAGCACCGAAGGTAACTGTCCACCCCTACGGGAGCTGAGAGGAACCGGGCATCCTCCGGAACAGAGATGATGGTGGATCACTCTGTCAGGATCCACACTCGGAGCTGGGAACCGGTTGATCAGTTTCAGACTCGAGGAAGACCCGCTTGTCCCGAAGATGTACTCTTCTTTGATTTTTCTAAGTCATCCAATCCGATGACTTCCTCAATGGCGGTGGAATCCATGCCATCAAAAAAGTCGTAGAATGGGTCGTCCGCTTTGTGAGACCCCTTGTTGTGACAATCTTTCACCATTTGGGCCGCGTTATATTTGGACTCAGTAAACGAGGGTGATTTAGTGATGTATATCACACCGAGTGCTTCCTTCGGGGCACTGCCTGCATCCCGGGAAGCCTCAACCCCAGCCTTCTCATCGACCTTCAACGGACTCGAGGTTCTCTTGTTCGAAAGCCCCTTGCCCTTCGAGCTGCGACGGCACGCGGGCCGTCGGGACAAAGGCTTCTTCTTCTTCTTCTTCTTCTTCGAATTCATCTCTTAGCGGTAGAGTGAATCTGGAGGTGGTGCTCTGGAAGTGGTGCTTTCTCTTGGCTTGCGCACCAACCTTATTCTTTTTTTCTCTTTCTTCGAGCTCGGGGAACTCGGAGCCCCTTTTTATTTTCTTCTCTTCGGCCTGCCTCAAAGCATGGGACTAGGAAGGTAAGTTCTCACTGCCAGATGGAGGCCTAAGTTCGACATCCTTATATAAACCTGCAAAAAGAAGTAAAGGGAGTGAAGACTTAATGATAAAAGAGGAACCCAAATATTACCTACTCGGGAAAGGAATCCCACCATGGGACGGACCTTCCAACGGCCCTTCGAGAGCTTGCGCCATGTGCGCTCGGAATAGGGTATCTGTGATATGACCTAGTTGGCCTAGTTGCAGTCTTTTCGGACCGTAGGGAGGACTTCTTCAATGATAGAGCAAATGTATCTCGAGACCTCCTCACACCGCCCTTGTACGGAGGAAGGTTTTTCAACTTTGAATTGGCGCTGATCGAGCATAATCTGGGGATGAACATTTTCAAAGGGGGTTCAGATACTGGTTCGTCGACGGCAAAGCGCGAAACGGTCTCCTCGGCTTTAGCAGTCGGCCGCGAAGTAGAAGGGGCTTCTTTCTGGAGAGCGGTTTTAGAAATCTTTGCCATTTCGTTAGAAAATGGAGGGGAAATGGGGAAAGAAAGGAAGTTGAAGGATTGCACTTATTGGATTGAGATGAAGATGGACAAGAGTTCTTGCAAAGGATCTCAAATAACTAGAGTAAAAGTGCTAGAAAGTATTGAAATCTTGAAGGTACGAGGGTAGAAGGTTTGGATGTAAGCTTATAATGAACAAAGGAAGGGGTATATATAGTATTTCAGCGGCGGTTCGCGTCCAGGAATGGCCGATCTACGACTGAAAAGCATTTAATGCTATTAAGACATAATTGACGGGACATTTCGATTGTTTTGTCGTTTCTGTCACGGTGTATGAAGTAAGAATCGGAAGCTCATGTCGTTTCGCGTCGTCTACTCTCCAAAAAGGAGGGGACTATCTGTATACGGGTAAAATCGAGCTCGAGGTGCATCCTAGCCTCCGACATGGTAAGACAGGCTAAAGACATGGCAATAAAGGACTGAAGATCGACCATAAATCCCACCGGGCTAGAATCCGGGGGCAGGTTGCCCGCCTTCGAGAATATAAAAGCCATGGTCCCAGAATCGGTCCCAGCCTCGAACGACTTCGAAGAAACATTGTCGGCATAGCCAACAGAAGACCGAAATATTCGTGACCGGCCGGATATTACAGCGAGAATCTCGGCACGTATCAATAAGGAAGCGGTGACGAGTGAATCGGGAGATTTTACCTTTTATAGAATTGTACCTAAAGCAGGACTCATCTACTATATAAAAGGGGTCTAATTATTCGAAAAGGACATTTTAACACACATTCCAAGACAATATATCATTATTTTCTATTATTAGTTCTTTTGCTTTTGTTCGTCAGTGCTTGTTGTTACGAGCCCGAGTCGAGGGCAAATATTTCACTAAGGCTTAAATCGTCTTCCTCGTGTGGTTTGAGCTTACTTCATCCTTATTTATTTAATTTATCTTTATTTACTACTTTGTGTCAAATAAATTCGGGTATCCTTAAATCACTTACAAATTTAATTGTTATCCGATTTTATTGGTAAACAAAGCCCTAGAAATATTAGCTTAAAATCCTATAAAAATACGACGGACTTATAAGTTTAACCACGTCAGTGATATATTGATATGCACGTATTGTAATATATAATTCTTACCTCGTGACAAATAAAAAGAAACAAACATGAAAAATTTAAATACTACCCTACTCATAAGTCATACCATTTCTTTACGGTATGTAACAGGACCAGAATCTATTTCTTTTTACGGTAAAGATTTCTTAGCAAGTTTTCTTTTTATTAGTATTTGGTACTATTTATTTTTTATCTCTTTTTTTCTTTTCTCTTCTCTCTTTCTTCTTTTCTTGCTATCTACTTCTTCTTATTACCCTTCTTGAGCTGAGGGTCTATTCGAAACAGTCTCTCTTCCTGTTAGGTAGGGGTAAGATTATATTTAGTTTTTTGTCGTTGTTGTTGTTGTAGCAAATAAGTATGCTTAGTTTGTTTTAAAAAAACTACTAATTTCAGTCTTATTAAGCCTATATGTTATAGTATTTTATTGATCTTTCCAAAGTAGACAATCAAAATTAATTCTTCCAAAGTAATTTAGAACCAATATCATTAAAATTAAATCAAATACTGACGTCTTTATTAAAAAATAAAAAATAAAACCGATTCTTCGAAACAATATTCATAAATACGTGTAGCAATATATTTCTTCTCTGTAATTTTTTTTTTAATTGGTGACTAAAAGGTGTTTGGTTAACTATCGCCATTTCCTTTCACTCGCTGGGTTGATCATGCAATAAATGACAGAGGTAAATACTTCCTCTTTTCGGTGACCAAACAATAAAAACAAGTTCAGAAGAGTGAACTGAAACATTTGGAGTTGAGTGAAAGATGGTAAGGCTAGTTAAATAGTTAAACATGATTAACACAATGACAGAAAAAGAAAATTAAATAGTTAACCGAAAAGGTGGTATAATGTCTTCAGTCTTCTCAATTTTATTTGATGGTGAGTAAGAAAATTCTGATTTAACTTTTTATCCGAAGCATTACAAAATGAGAAGAGTAAACTGAATTCTATAGGCTAAGCTATAGTCTAACTCGACTTTTAAAAGAGTTTTAATCTACTCTATGTTTAATACCTTTTAGTTAGTTGACATATATATATATATTTATGTTGTACGATAAAAATATAAACTCCAATATTCACTTCATTTGTAATATTTGAGATCTTATTAAAGATGAAAGCATATTTACTATTCTACTATCTTCCACGGCACCTCTCAATTATGGTAGCGAGCTAAAAAGTGATGAGTTAGTTATCCTTCCAAGTTGAGTAGATGATGCCATAAATAACCCCTTATGTCAACAGAACACCTTATCCACTACATCTTGGGATCAGCACTTTCCTATGATTTCTCCCACCAATGAATACTCGGCCGACACGTGGCTGAGAGGCTCCGTTTCCAACTACCCCGATGTAATCCAAAGTTGCATCCCATTATCGGGTAAAAAGTAAAAAATAATGACATGAAGGGAATATCTTCACATTGGAAAGATCTGACCCAAGGACGTCTCAATAAAATTCATGGCCTAAAGCCAACTTTTGATATTGGGCATTTCTGTTTTTTTTTCTTTTTTTTAAATGTTTATACTGTAGTTATTTTATAAAGTATAATATTAAGATTTACATGATCTTTTTCTTTTATTCTATTTGAAATTTAGTTATCTTACGAAATATAATATGAAGTATTAATATTTACATTGGGAAAAAAATTTAAGTTATTAAGATGTTAGTCACGTATTTATAATGTGTTACCATGAATCTAATGGTAAAAAATATTATTTACCAATATAATGATTTGAGTAGTTTAATATAAAGTTTTAAAATATTTTTATTGTTAAAAATAAACAGTTATTTTTTCTACTTTTATACGGAGTTTGTATAAATTTCAATATTGTCTAAGTAAACGTAAGATAGAAGATCTACCATAAAAAAATTAAAAATATTTTTGGAGCCCTAAAAATTAGAAGAGCTTAAAGCAAATGCTTTCCTGACCTTACCCTTAAGTCACCCCTGTCCAGACCGTTGGTTTTTATCAAGCGTAGCTGTAATCATGGTGCTGTTTAGTGGAAGGGTTCTGAACTAGATGATAAAATTTAATTGGGGGAAGAACCAAAATGAGAAAAAGTAATTTAAAGGGGTAGAGATAAAATAATGAAATAAATAAAGGATTTTCTTCAGAGATATTTTAGAATAAACTGTCAAGAGAAGAAAACTAAATATTTGTACACGAATCCCTATGACAAAAATTAAAACTAAATGTGGAGGAATCGGGCTGTAAAAGTTGGACGATAGTGGCACGAGTCGCAGCGACAAACCTGCTAGATCGGTTCCTTCGGAGTTGAATTTTAACACTCATTTGTCTCTCTTTAATTAATTTACTAATTACCTTTTTCTCTCAGTTTTTACAACCATTTTGACAAGTTTTCATTAGTTATTTCCTAAAATACCCTGTTGTAATTGTATTTGACTTTTTCTTTTTTCTTCAAAGTTGTTATTGACATTGCTTTAGAAGCAAACTGTACTTGATTTTGCAGGTGTTGGTACGTGCAGTTATAATTGCTGTACAAATTGCGTAAATAATTGTCCTCATGATCAGCTTTAGACGTGGGATATGTGGGCTCGTGGTGTTTGTCCTCTTCCGTTTTACATGTTTAATGGGGAAATATATTCGATTCAGTAATAATGATCTAAAAGGTTACAGCTTGTTTGGATGGTTGTTACATATTATTTCATAATGTATAGTATAGTATTATATTGTGTTGTATTGTATCATTTGATGAATATAATTTTTGAATAGATGGTATCGTTTGAAATTGTTTCATGATATCATGCACCAGCAATATGAAAAATAAACTTGCAAGATTATAAAGAAAAATTATGATACAAGATAAATTTATTATATAAAAAGGTAGGGTAAATGATAAAATAAAATTATTTAATAATAATGAAGGGTAAGATGAGAGAAAAAGATAAGATAACGACGCAACCACACCAAATTAGTGGTTACATAAAGTGGCATATTTCGTCGTTACATAACGACAGATTTAACAATACGAACAATAAAATTTAAGTAATATGCAAAACAAACATCGTATTTAATGTAACAATACGATACGATACAATACAATAGGTAACATCCATCCAAACAAGCTGTTAGTATTAATTAAATCCATGTTATTATAATTCGAATTGTGACATTTTTTACCATTGAAATACTCTAAAAAAAACACGTCATGGTTATCGAGCAAACCTCGGAGAAACTCACAATTAGTAGTAACACTATAATGCAATATTGCTCATTAATTTGAACACTTCAACTAATGATTTTAGTAAAGACATGTATTGTCAATGCTTTCTTATTTTTCCATTGTTTTTTACTATTATTTATATCTACATTTTTTACATTGTATGCCCCATTTTGCCCTTAATTTAATATATAATTTTGTCTTTATGCATGTAAAACACACAATATCAATAGTTTTTTTCTCTACAAATCTCTACCCAAAAAGGATGAAACTAGCTAAACGACCTAAACCCAAGTATTATAATAGACAAACCTATATTATGCATGAAGAGTACTACTTGGGAAATCATAATGTACAACATATATGGTGTATAAAGTACACTAATCTGTTGAATTCTTATTCGAGTATCAGCTTTAACAAAATACCATCTTATATCAAAAATTATTTCATTAGAAATAAAGTATACGTGATCAGTGAGCACTGGGACTTAGTTATAATAATTTTTCGTACAACATTCATGTTACATTCTGTGTATAACATAATCAAAACCTATTTTGGCGACATACAACCAAAGCACAGATCGATCATATTATATTTTGTGTTGGTAATCACAGAAAATTGGTTCCACACGATGCTTTCCTTTTTATAACCGAATTAACTCGCGCGTACTTCGATTATCTTATGATATACTTTTAATAAATGCTTACCCGCATCGGGTGTTTATGCCTAGCTAAACAATTAACTTTAAAAATCTATATAATTCAAAGTGAAAACACATATTACTTAATTATAATTAAGCATTAAAAACTGTAAATGCAAGACATATATCTCGCATTTAATACGAGTAAGTTTTTACCAAATTATTCTTACACGAGAAAGGGTTGGTAGTGAAGGTGGGAAGGAGCTGATGACCTAGTTATTAAGTAAAGACCATTACCATATTCCCATATTCAATATTCATTTTCACCTTACACCTCACGTGTGGTCCACCGTTGGGAAAATTGTGTTCGTAACACTCCATGCCTAAAAATACTTTACTTTATTTTTTATTTTTATTTTGCTGTCTCAATTACTTGTAAACCACACAAATTATTATCACTAGTTAAAGGACTATCACGTAAATTCACTACCAAAATTTACCTCTTTTTCTATTTTAATATAAAGACACTTTAATAATTGTTAGTATTTTATTTTAAAGAAATAACGAGATATCTAGCTTTTTTTAAAGCCATAATTTTTCCTGATCAACATCCAAAATTTCAGCCGTTTGCTTGTCCCCTTCAAACGCAAATAAACCCCCTCTCCTTTCTCTTCTACTTCCACCTCTCTCTCTCTCTCTCCTCCAACACTTCACTCCTCACAACTCTCTCTTTTTCTCTCTATTTTTCCCTCTCACACCAAAAACACACACTCTTTTCACACATTCTTCTTTAAGCTCCAAATTTGCATAATTTCTAAACCAATGGAAACACCTGAATTCTTCCAAGCAAGTTACTACAACTCCCAATTCACACCTGAAAAGCGCCTTTCCGACGCCAAAAATGGTGACCATTTCGTTGTTGAGGACCTCTTGGACTTGCCTAACGACGATGGAATGGTCACTGATGGCACGTTCGACGCTACGGTCACCGGAAATTCCGCTGATTCTTCTGTTGTCGATAATTCATGCAATTCTTCATTGTCCGGAAGCAATCACGACCCACAATTACCTGTTGATAATATTATTGGCTGCCGGAATTTCCCCGACGGACAGTTTTCCAGTGAATTCTCCGTCCCGGTAATCATAATTTTCATGCACGCATAAAATAAATATTTTGTTACAAGCTTCTGTTTTTAGTTTTAGTTTCTTTTATCCATGTAAATAAAAGCTGGGAGAAAAAGTAGTCACTGGACATGTAACTTTAACGCTTTTGTGAGGAATTTTATTTAATGGCTTTTGTTTTCTTCTAGAAAAGAGCAACATTTACTTTTCCTGTGTGGTTGCTGTGAAAATAAGAAAAGGGAAACAATACAGTGAATACAAAGATAATGAAAATTCAGGTTTCCGAACTTGTCGGGATGACCATGCTGCATTTGTTATTTATTTATTTCAAAATCAATTCACGTCAGCAATTAATTTTAACGCGAACAATAACAATTGAAATATTTCTATTATTTTCAATTCAAAATTTTACTGATTATACCCCAAACCAGACCGCTAGTGTCAAGAAGATCATAATTGGAACCACAATGTGAAATATTTGTTACTGATTAAATTGTTGTTGTTGTATTGTTTTTACAGTATGACGATTTGGCTGAGTTGGAATGGCTTTCGAATTTTGTGGAAGAATCATTTTCAAGTAACGAGATGCAGAAAATACAGTTCATTCAAGGAATGAAATCCCGAAATGATAACGAGACTCACCAGTTCATTCCTGATCCTAATAATAACCGAGCATCAGCAGCAGCTAACCCAATTTTCAATCCCGACATGTCCGTTCCAGCCAAGGCACGTAGCAAGCGATCGCGCATGGCTCCAGGCAATTGGGCGTCTCGCTTGCTAGTCGTGTCACCTAATTCTCCCAATAATACGCCAAACTCACCAATGAACACAACATCAATGCAAGACATGTCATCTTCATCAGAGTCAGGGATCATATCGAGCTCAGGAAAGAAGACGGTGAAGTTGTCTATTCCGAAAATTAAGAAAGAGAATACGCAAAATGTTCCAAATAACAATGTGGGTAGCAATTGTGAAGGAAGGAAGTGTCTGCATTGTGCTACTGATAAGACACCACAATGGAGAACTGGACCAATGGGTCCAAAGACACTTTGCAATGCGTGTGGTGTAAGGTACAAGTCTGGACGTCTTGTCCCTGAATATCGACCTGCTGCTAGTCCAACTTTTGTGCTCACTAAGCACTCCAATTCTCATCGTAAAGTGCTTGAGATTCGGAGGCAAAAGGAAATTGTTCGAACTCAACATCACCATCAACAACAACAATTCCTTCCTCAGAACATGATGTTTGATGTATCCAATGCTGATGATTACTTGATTCATCAACATATTGGGCCAGATTTCCGGCACCTAATTTAGTGATTAATGGCAGTTTAGAAGTTTGCTTTCGGATGTTGAGTCTTTCTATTCTTAGAGAATTTCCTTATATTTTTGTTAGATTAATTTACTAGGACTAGATTCCTAACTTATCGAATTTTGTAGCTTTGTCATAGAAATGAAAAAAAGATAAGTGAAAGATAAGAGACTAAAAGAGAAAAGAATGGGCAGCACAAGTAGAAGGGGTAGGGTCTAATGTCCTGAGTTTATGTTCCTTTTGCCAAGAATTTGGCAATTTTCCAACCAATTTTTCTTTGTAATTCAAATGTTAATTTATCTCTTCTTTCTTTTTCTTTTTTTGGCTCTGATTTCCTTTGATAGTGTCCCGAATAAATTTTCCGTTCCTTTGTTCTCTTTTAGTCAAGTAGGAAAATGAAGGGGGGGAAAAAAGAAGCATGGGAATAATCTTTGACTTGCATGGGAATCACTTCTAAAGTAATGCATGGAATTTGTTAAGTGCAAGAACACTTCAAATTGTAGTTTGCATATGATTTACAAATTGGTAGGGTAATGGATAGGTTTTAAATTTTTTCTATTTTCCTTCTGTATTTTACTCAAATAGAAATGTGGTTTCTCACTATAATATAATGTTAATTTGAAAATTTCGTTTGTCGCCAATCCTTTGGGAAGTTCAGGCAGTTATTATCTTATCTCTTTCATTACTCATAATAATTGATTTAGCAAACGAATTGCATTTTGTCCTAATTTAAATGCAATGCGATAGAAGAGTTTGTTTCATGGCGTAAAATTCTTTACCTTTTTTGTTCTCTTCATACAATTTTTTTTACTTAATTATGTCTTCAATACGTACAAGATCTTTGCCTACCTTGTTAAAGGGTGAGACCATCTCATGTAAAAACTTAAGATGTTAGAAGAAGACACTTTTATTTACTTAATTATGTCTTCAACAATAATTAAGAAAGGATCAAATAAGGTTAAGTGCATATATTCATTTGTTTAAAAAATAACAATAATCTATAAAATGAAAAGTTAAAACCCTAATTTCAGCACATAGTGCCATAAAAGTTGACAAAAAAAACTTTTTCTTTTTTATTGGGATGGTAAAAACATGAATTTCAGCAACGAAGAAATACTAGAGGAAAGTATATACTGGTATTAGAAATCCAAGGTGTGATGAATGAAGTAGCAGTTTATTACAGAGAATGTTAGAGAAAAAGCACATTAGCCAACAACATGAAACGTAACTTGATGATTTGTTATTTTTAACCCATATAAAGTATATATATTGATGGTTCTTCTTTCTTTTTTACTACATCGTTATCTGCTCCATTGCTTTTTCCACTGAAAATCCGTTTAATATATCTTTTCTGCACAGAATTCAATCTACTCACCCAACCCAAGAGACAGGAGATCAAGTAAAAATAAGTAGAAAAAAGAATAATCCAAAATTTAGACGGACGTGCCAACTTTCATGCACACCCATGTGAGATTCTTCAATTTACACTGCTTTTTAACAAGTTAATAAGGAAAAAATGGAATACCTGTAAGGTCATTGATTTAGAACTCTTACATTGCAAATTAATTCCATTGTTAAAATTAAAAATATGAATTGTTTATTAATTTTTAAAAAAAAATACTTCAAGGAATATGCAGATTAGCAATTAAGGTATCTTCACTTATATTCCTCCAAACAAGTTACTATAACCTACTCCCTCTGTTCACTTTTGCTTGTCAAAAATAGACTTGATACACCCTTTAAAAAATGATAAATAAAGTATATTTTTTTACCATAATACCCATAATAATAATAATAATAGCTAAGAAGTCTTAAAAAATAATTTGAAGAAGGAGTAGTTAATGATAAAGGTAAAACAAGAAAAGGAATTTAGTTTTTTCTTAATTTGTTAAAATTAACAAGTAAAAATAAAATTTATTTTTAATATAGTGAAAAAGTAAAAGTAAACCGAGAGAGTAATTTTGATAGTATTGGAGGTAACTTTTCGATACTTGCAGCCTAGCTAGAAGTACAACTTTCGAACTTGTCAGCTCCCAACACAAAAGAAAAAAATGAAAAGAAGGAAAATTCAAATATTGAAAAATTAAAGTGATCTTAATACATAGAGTACATGAATTAGCTAGGGGATTAATTATTTAAGTATTTTCTCTTGGGGAGAGAGAAAGAGAGGAATCATTGTATAGCTTAAGATGCTGTTAATATTGTATGTGTGATCCTAGGCATCACTGATCCATAGGAATCTCATCTTAAATTCGTAACTAAGTACACTACCAAGTTTTATTTCCTTGTGGTTACATATATAAGTAATAATTTTTAAGTGTAATTACTTGAAATAAATTGTCTGCCACACCTCAGTAATCCACATGGTGCTAGGTGGTGCTTTTCTACCCTGTTTCTCATTATGGTGTCAAAATTTTAATTAGATTAATGTCAAATTAAAAATAATAAAAATAAAAGTTGCTGCAGGAAGTTGTTGCAGAAGCAGTGGTACAGCAATTGATTTTCATTGTTTAAGATTATTTGCAGCTGGGAATCAACTAATCAAATTAAACAACTATTTTCCCTTTTTATCTTCTAATGTAATTTTAATCAGTAATCACATGCCTCTCTTGTGCCTCATCCTGCACTTTTGGTTTTTTTTTTTATCCAATTAAGTTCCCTTTCTATATTGTTAGTACAGCATTTGCTACCAGAGACTAGCTAGCTAAGGCTATACCATTCACCTTAACTCCAACCATATACGCCCAATTTTTACGCAGTTTTTTTTATAATAGTAGTGTCTCGGTCAGCTTGTTCGTATTTCGACTAATTTTATCGAGTACCTACTATAGTAATTTTATCCATCAAGACTTGGACAGGTAGAAAAAAAATTTATATATCACTAAGATATATATTGTAGTCTAATTTCGGATCCTACATATAATTTGCTTTGCTAAACTGAATTTGTAAAATATTTGGCTTTAATTTTTTTTTTAAAAACAAGAAGTCATTTACTGTTCACTTTTTCCAGTACTATTTCTGCTCCAGTTAGTGGAGTTAACTAAGTGAGTTGAAGAAAGAGATATAGAACAGTTTAGACAAATACCCTAAAATTACTAATGTAAAAAAATCTTAAGACCGGATAATAGAAATATTTAAGCAAAGGTATTGTGACCTAATCAATGTAGTGTCTAGAAATCCCCTCATAATCCACCGTCCAAGAAAAGGATGATATGGTGAAGATCAATGCTATTAAATGGAAATGCACGTGGTAGGGTGCGCTTCACGCCTTACGCAGCATGAATCCGGATATAGTCGGGCACCAATACGGATAGTGGACACCGGACAGGAAACCAATAAAATGGAAAGGCACGTGTGTAGGGCAAAACCTATGGGATACATCGACAATACCAGCAAAGAAGTTGAAAAATGGTTGGCATAGACTAAGAGCAACAATAACGCAGTAACAGTTTTAATATAGAGTTCTCCAACGCATACAAAATCCACCATTATTTAGGTATATCTTCAACGTTACTCTTAAGTAATCTAATCAACTTCAAAATTCCAAATTTCCCACTGACCCTAGTTGTTTTTTCTTTTCTTTTCTTTTCATATTGCAGGAAAAATGCTATTCTGCAAACTGTAAAACATACTACCATAAATATATACTATAGGTACCAGATACTGAGTGAAAAATTAAAAAATAAAATCGTATATACCATGAGTTATTTCATTTATTTAAATATTTCAAGAGTATCTTTAAAGAATATCTTTAAAGAATATCTTTATTTGCTTCTCTCCACCCTCATCCTTTTCATTATTTATAAACCAAAATGGGTGTGTATAAATATATATGGGATCCCATGCATGGGGAATATTTCAACGTTGAATGAAAGAGGATTTTGTCTTCATTTCAGTACAATCTCTGTGGACAATGACTTGGCTGCTGCTTTTTTTTGCATTCTGCTTTTCTTCTCAGCCTGCCTTAAACATGTTAAGTAATTAGTGCTAAGCATATCTTTTACTACAAATTAACGAAGGCCATTTTCTTTCTCAAATAAAAAGGAATTATTAGAGGTTTGTTTTCACTTTGAGAAAATTGTAGATGACACATGGTAAGCGTACAAGGAATAACATAGGGTGTTTAAACAGTATTCCAGGATATTTTTGCATATTAAAGGTTTACCCAATATCTATATCTTAATTAAAACGAGTCATATGAAGTAAGAGTAAGAATCTGAATATTGTAAATAAAAATCATTCTTTCCTTCTTTTTACACGAAAATATTTTCCACAATTCAAGGTAATTAAACAAATAGCAGAAACGATTTCTTTTATAAAAATAATTTCTAAGCATATCAATCAATCTCTCTCTCAAGCTCACTTTTAGCTGAAAAGGAAAAACAACTATTGAAGAGAAAGGTAGGACTTAGGAGATTCAAAGTGCAAAGCTATGGAGACAGCTCATGGTCAAAAGTAGACTAAATATATAGCTTTGAGATTTAAGAATCTTCTCAAGTATTTAATTCAGCAACTTTATGCACATATGGGTACATAGCTGAACTAGGCCTATGGGTATGGTTCTTGCAAATGAGACTCTAATCATTAATCCCTCTTATCCAAAATAAATGACTTTTTGATTGTTTTCACACATATTAAAAAAATTCACCTTTTAACGTTAATTAGCAATAGAATTGACCATATTAATCTTTACCGTCTCTTCACCTAACACATACTCCAACATCATTTACTCCAAAGGCAATGTAGAAAAAAAATAATCAATTCATTCTTGAAATCTGAAAAAATCAATTATTTCGGACCACAAAAAAATGCCAAATCGGAGGGATTAGTACCTCCAGAATATTTGTCATCATTCTACCAGAGAATTATGTGATGGAAATACTGGGAAGAAACCATAAAAATTTACTAGATATGTTTGTTTATAATTTGGAACTCTGCCAAAAAGGGCAATATTCCAGTGTATAATGGAACCTCTACCATCTAAGAAAGCACCAAGAACCAATTCATTTCGCTTTGCTTCCTAGATAAGATGTGTATATATGATTTCACAACAATGCATTGTGGTACACCATAAACAAGATATGAGATAAAGACAGTTTAAAAGGGGCCCAATCTTTGCACTTTTCTTCCCCTATCTCCCCCCCACAACCACCAAAACAAACAACAAAATAGAGCAAGATGGCAGGAAGCAGAGGGGGGGATGGGATTTTGGAAGAAAACTCCAGGATGCAAGAGTGTATTGATAATCATGGAGACAAGATTGCAGTGGCCGAGGAACCTTTCAAAATGATAGGAGACATGGAAACACAAATATCATCAACCATCCCACCCCCTCACATGCACTTCACATTTCACCAACTATTAAACAAAGATACACTCATTAACAATTCAGCTTCTTCAAGAAAATGTACAAGACTTTCCATCTGGCAAAAACTTTCACAGTTTATAACTCTTTTCTTTGCATCAGGTGATGCGAGAACTAACACAATTTGAGCTTCATATAGAGTCGTAAATGGTTTCTGAATTCAGTCAAAGAAATTAGCTAAAAAGTAGAGTGGCTGTTGAGAATACCTGATATCTCTCTCGGGTGAAACGAAAAGATAAAGACCCATACGATATCCCATCCCCCAATCCCCATCACAAACAAAGCAACAAAATGAAGAAGAAGACTGTTAAACACTCATGGTAAGACTGCTTTAATGATGCCAGCTTGAGCAGTACAACATAAGTACAAACATTATTACTCAAAAATTGTTTCTAAACAAATTGAGGGAGAATATCTTACTAAATTGAACAAAAATTAGGGCATTGCAGCAAAAAGACACAAGTTGCATCCTGTGTATATCATACATGATTAAGAACTGAGGTTGCGTAAAATTATGGAAGGACATCAGCCGATAAGAAGCCATGATTGTAACAAAACAACCGTTTTCCTCCTTGAGCAATAGTCTCTTATCGCGGCACTGAGAGTCCTAATTCTGGTAATAAAAGAGAAGATCCTGAGTCAGCAATATCCATAAACTTGACGAAGTTAAAATAACATCAAATTAATCCTTTAACAACCCGACGCTTCTTAGGGAGAACTCCTTGATGTTTATTAGCCAACAAAGATGTCATTTCATGGACTTTGTTGCTTTGCTTTTTATCCTCATTACAACTTATAGATTGACACGTATAAGACATAAATAGCAAATACATAACTAAGTACCTACCCTGAATTAATTATAACACTTAAAAAAATGAGCATACATCAACAACTTGAAATTTGATTAGACACCTTGTTTGGTAACTAATGGAGTAGAAGAAAAAGGATATTACTTCTGAAACGTGATAAGGATGAGAAGTGAAAGCAGGTGAGCAAATTTATTTCAACTTCCTACAGTTGTCGGACATGGTTAACATAGTGATACTCATTGCCTATAACTAAGTAATAAAGAATGATATGTGATTACAAGGAAATTTGACGCTACAAAGCATCTAACTCAACGCCATAACCGAGCACAGCAATATGGTTGTAATGCTATTCCATGAGACAATTTTTGGATTCTATTGTAAAAGATTATATGAAATGCCTAATAGAGCAAAAAGAACATCAGGATACACAAATTCATAGACATTTTCATGTTTACCTATGAATAGATGGCATATGAAGTAGACTAGAACATTTCAAAAGCAACACACAATACGCTAGAGCAATATAACGAACCATGGTTAAAAACATTTCGGGGTTGTTTGGTTCATGCGATAAAGAAAATAATCTCGGGATAAAATGTGGGATGATTTAATCTCGTGGGTTGAATTTTTATTTCTGGTATAAGCAATTCCGGGATTAGTTATACCCCAATTTTGATATTGTTTTAATACCACATTCAATGTGGGATAATAATTCCGGGATTAACTATCCCGGGATAAAACAACCAAATGACAAAAGTGCCCTTCTCCAAAGCACGTCTCCTAAAGTCCCCTAAGAAGGTCAAGGTTAAAGTTGGAAATATAAATTTATCCAAGTTTATTAATTGTATATTATACCCCGTATATCCCATTTTTAATTAAGTGAACCAATCTATTAAATAAGTGTGTTCACCAAATAATCTCATTATTATTAATCCCTGTATTACAATCCCCACATCATAGTCCTGGTACAACTTGTTAGCATACAAACGACCCCTTAGTGTTGCATCCCATTGAGCCCCAAGAAAATAAGTTATTTTTTGAGAAATTACAATGCAATGGCCATCCAAAGCAGAAACATCGAGAAACATAGGTGCTCAAAAGTCTTGAATCATCATAGCAAGATAGGTAGCCATCTTAGATCACCTAAGAATCAAGATACATGAAATGGTTGGGCTAGTAGGTTAATTAAAATTGCATTCAACGTGACATGATTTAAATAAGTTAAATATAGCTGAAAACAAAAATGAAAAGCAAAGAGAACGCCTAAGGTAGCAGCAGCTTATAATTATGAAGTAGAAGAAAACACCAACTAAATCAGAAGGCTTTTTGTGAGATGAAATATAACGTGTGTTTAACAATTGAATATTGTACTTGATATTTGGAGAATAACTTGAACAATTCTTAGTTACGCAGTGTCTAGCAGACTAGCACTCTCAACTAAGACAAAAATGAGGGACATTACATCAATATAGCTTATGACCAACATGCTTTGCAGATATGCCACTCTCCTCTAATTTGCTTACGTTATTGTAAGCTCAGCATCTCTAGGAATCTTCTTTACAAATCTAAAGACTTCTAAACTTCCTTACAAGTCTAAGAGTTATTTGCTTTCAATGCTTTCTGGCGAACTCCAGCTACTCCCTTCTCTTGTTCATCAACACACACGAACAACTTTTTTAGTTACTAATGTATCAATTCAATGCTTCTACAGTTCTACTACAACTACTATTACGACTGAATCTCAAACTAGCTGCATCAACATATGAATGCACCAACCATTTCGATCTATTAGGATCCGTTTCATCACTATATTCAATAATTTGGAGCACTCTAATACTAGTTATTATCAATAGCTCGACTAAATTTTTTTTAATAAGCATCAATAGCTTGATTAATATACTAAACGTGTTTTGGTGAGAAATACATCAAATGAACCATAGTTGCATCTCTATGATCAGATTCTCAATGGCTCCAAGAAGGATAATTGCATCCAACACAGAGGGGTCAGAGGCACGGAGACCCAGTATCACCTTTTCTTTTCATACTGGTATGAAGGACCAGAGCAAAATGAGATTCAAATTGAATGGATAAAAGCATCTAGGCCAAGCAAGGGGAGAGTGGGCTCTGTGCAGTTCCAAGTCTCACGTATGTAGATGACCTGGGAATGCTTTGTGATGCTGACACCTAAAAATACTACATGATGCTGATGGAGAGTAGTTAATGTGTTTAAAGATGATCTTACTAGTGTTTGATGCCATATGTAGTCAACATCAACTTAACTAAGAGCCAAATATTCCTTGTTATGCGGTTACAGATAGTGAATTACTTAGCTGAGACTCTAGGCTGCTATGTTGGATGCCCTAAAATACTTACTTAGGGCTTCCCCCAGGAGAAAAGTTCAAGGCAACAGAGTTCTGGCAAGGGATACTGGAATTATGTGAAAATATTTTTATTTTTTTTGATGAAGTAATTGGTTTCAATCAAAAAGATGCATAAATTACAAAAGAGTGTAGCAATTGTTAGCTCCTTACAAATGTTTATACTAGTACTAGGGAGCTAACAAAATTCAAAAAACTATCAGGGGAGTCTATAGGGGATAGATAAGCCCAGCTATACAAATACATGAGGCATCTAGTCTTGAGTTTGTTGGGAGAAGTTGATACTCCATCAAAACACCTGTTGTTTCTCTCATTCCAAATGCTCCAAAAAATAGCTGCAGGTATCATCTTCCATACTTTCCTGATGGTGCTATCAACTATGTGAAAATATGATTTCTAATTAGAAGATAAGAGTAGTTCTCACTGGGAAACCGGATATGTTTTTTCCTTTTTGTTTTTTTTAACAAGTCTCGGTGGCCTGATAGTTTTAATCAATAGAGTTCTAAATGCTTTTCCTACATATACTATGTCTTCGTTTCCCATCCCTGCTAAAGTGGAGAAGAGACTGGTTAATAAAAGAAAAGACTTGCTATACAGAGGAAACATGAAGAAGACAGTCTTCCATCTAGTTAACTACAAATAAAGGAGAGGAATCCTGTTTTTTTAGTCTTCTTTCACTCTTATTCAACCAATTATTCCGACATGGAATTAAAAGAATACCAATTAAGCTACCATGCACCGAAGAGAAAGATAATAAGAGAAGATGTCATCGAACTTCTTAGAGATTGAAAGCAAGCGCTTGGACTCGAGAGTGAGATCTGCATAGTTGTCCTGACAAAGTTTCAGTGGTTGTACAAGTTGATGCCTCAAAAGTTAGGCTATACCCGTAATGGTAAAGCCAAGACAATAGATTTCATTCTTTAAAGATCAAATTTTTTGATCGGTCAGATATAAGTGTATTTGTAGTCTAATGGTTTCAGATTTTACTAGCGGCCATTTGAGATCCATTACCATTACTACTTGTCAAGGGATGTCCTTGGCTATATGGTGAACTTGGACAAAGAAGATAACTTCAGTCGGAAAGGATGATATAGTTATGAACTTTTGTTAAATTATTCATCTATCATTCACTATTTAAGATAGTTATGAATGTAGTAGGTTAGCACCCTACCCACTTTTTGGTTCACTTAAATGTCCCTGCCAGCTCATTAAATATATGAGCTTTCTTGTCTTTTCCCTAATCCCGCATTCTTCCTTTTCTTTCACCTAGATTTGCAGCTCGTTCATTCCCTTTTCTTCAGTATTACCATTGCCCTAAACAAGCTGAATGGGGGGAGTGGAAAATACTTAGGAAACTTTTTACCTGTCAAACTGAAAACTCTGTTTAGGAAATCGGAAAAAAAAAAAGCAATGCTGAAGAGTAACATCTGGTGTTTGTTGACTAGGCTGAAGGATCATTTACTAATCTTGAACTTTCTAAATTTAGAAATATAAATAGTTTTAATCATTCCTTATAAGCGGAATCTTTGCTAGTTGAAGAAGTATGAAATAGGTCAATCTCTCCTATTGAGTCACGTGAAGATGCAGAATCAAAAAGAACTCATTTATTCGTCTTATTTATTATTATTTATATATTAAATATTAATTAATATGTTAGATAAATTAATATTAGCGATGGGGTCTTACTAAAGAAAAATATTTATCCACCTATCTCTATAGTAACCTATATCTATAGTATATAGATATAGAACAAAGTATAGATTATGGTGTTTATACATCAGCCCAACCAATGACTATTCATGATTCCATAATTGAATCAATTCCATACCGGTTCTTAGAGGAATGTTATGGTAAAACTTCGTTTGAAACGATGTGGTAGAAAGCAACGTGCGACTTGAAGGACAGGATCCGTTGTGGATTTGTACATCCACCATTTTATTAAGTTCACTGCTGCCTTACAATTTCTTTCCACTGTGGAATTTATACCAATGTCAATGTGTAACCACTTAAAACAAGTTGAAAAGAAAGTTCTCTTTATTCTCGTAGCTCCTTTACATATACAATTCCATTCCGGTACTTACAAAAATTTCCAAAACTCAGTACACCAAGATTTTTTCTTAGATTTCTATCCGTACCTATTATTTTTTTACTTGTTATCTTGTTATCTTGTTGTTAGTACATGTTATTTCCCTTGCATGTTATCTTATTATCTAGTTGTTATTACTTCCTCTTTACCAGGGTTTTTTCAATACCGTATTTCTTTTCAGTGAGTAGGTTGTCCTTCAGCCGAGGGTCTATCGGAAACAGCCTCTCTACCTTCACAAGGTAGAGGGAGTAAGGTCTGGGTACACATTACTCTATCCAGACCCTATTTGTGAGATTACACTGGGTTTTTTGTTGTTGTTGTTGTTGTTGTTGTATTAAACCAAGATTTTCATCAAGTTGATCTCTTTTCTCCATAACTTCTTAAATCTTTTCCTCTGCATTCATTTTGCACTGCTCAATATTGGAAGAAGGGAAAATATACAAAAGAAAAAAAAAACTTGGAAGATCAGAGAAAAAATGTAGTTGTTTAAGTCTTCCGGACAGAAAGTGTAGAGAGAAATAAAGTTTGGCTGATGCAAAGGAGAGGGAAAAATTTGGGGGAGTTAGGGTTAAACACTAGAAAACCCATATATTTAATGAGCTGGAGAGGACGTTGAAGTGAACTAAAATGTGGGTTAGCAAGACCCATTTTTTTTATTATTATGTTTTATATATATATATATATATATATATATATAATTCTTTATTTAAATTTATAACTTAAAGTGAATTGAGCATAAATTAATTAACAATATTGCAATGCTAAGCTTATATATATGTTAGCAATCAGGGTAGGGTATTTTAGTCATTTTAACAGAAAAAGTGATGTCTTACTAAACACATCAATTGCTTATTGTCAGTTTTAGCACTTCTATCTAAACACGTATTTGCTTAATCACAAATTCAGTTCCAGGACTTAAAAGTATTTTTCACCGCGTGGTGCTTAAAGTAAAGCTATTTAAATTCAGCTAAGCCAAAGTGTGTTATCAAAGGCGAAAAGTGCAAAAAAAACTCAAGGCCTATTAGAGCTTTAAGCGTGAAGCGCAAATAAAGCGTGGGTTTTAATGAAAAAAGGCACAAATAGAGAAAAACTACAAATATGTATGTGTAGTCCAAGACTAATATTTATAAGCATGAATACCAAATATATGGACAAAGAAATTAAAGAAAATTTACGATAAAATAAAATATCAATTGTTTAGTGATGCCTCTTTAGGGTTACGTTCACTGGCAAGGAAAAGTATTTCTTAGAGCCTTGATGACAACGGTGAAATGCCTGCTAAGCGACACGAAGTGCTCAACATGTTTTGAGTCTCGCTTCAAAGTTTAAGCAAGCTTCAAGCGCCTTCGATAACACAAAGCCAAACAAGATCTTAGACTCTCGGAGCAGTATTTTTGTAATTACATCAAAGCAAAGCAATTTTATTGGATGAGAAAAGGAATTACTGTAGCTCACCTGAATTTTTTCTTATACCACTTTGACCATCATACCCTTATGCTTATCTCATGACCATGTCTTTTCTAAGACCTGTTCCATCAACATATACTTCTTTGTATTGCTTACCGTGTTAAAATGTGTAATTTTCCTCTTTGCGTAGCTTTTGCATACATCTATTAGTAGAATCTATGGTTATAATCTAAATGTAGGGAACCTAAAATCTATTTAGTAGCCAAAAAAATTCCACAATTAAATGCAGGGTAAGAGGAATCAATAATTCATGAGAAATTGAGGAGGAAACTCAAATTGAATTAATTAAATACCTAAATTATATGCAAATAGGAACTAATAAATGACTAAATTTCTAGGTTCAATATTAATATGTTAAATCTAAAATTGAGCTTGAGTATATAAAAATTGATAAGTTAAAGGATAAAATATCATAGCCTGAACACATTCCTTGTGCTTATGATTCAGCAAATGTATCAATATGACTTTATCAAATTTTTCAATCTAAAATTCCTAAAACACTAATTGGTAAATAATACTCCATCCGTTCCAATTTATGTGAACCTATTTCCTTTTTAGTCCCTGCAAAAAGAATGACTCATTTCCATATTTGGAAACAATTTACCTTTATGCAATAATTTATAGTCACACAAAATATATGTAACTCATTTCACACCACAAGTTCAAAAGACTTCTGTTTTTTCTTAAACTCTGTGCCCAATCAAATACGTTCACATAAATTGAAACAAGTATTTGGACTAGAGAGTAGAGAGAATAGATAGTAAGAAGTTGAACGTCTAAAGATAAATTTAATCTCTAAGAATGAATCTTAAAATGATGCTATCACAAAGAGTCAAGTTGTTCCATATATTATTTCACAAAATAAAATTATTTAATATTAATAAAGAACATAGTGCTTAGCACGACTAACGTTCAGTAGTTAGTAATATATATATATATCAGATTCTAGTTGTTAGTTTCAGTATTCCTGTAAATCCCCCATAATTGAAGGATAGTTAAATACCTCAAAATTGATTGAAAGAATTCTGATCCTTCTTCCTACTCATGCTTCATATTTCTCTCTTCTTTTCCTACCAAAAGAAACTCAGTTTCTATTTTCCGGACTTCTTCTTCATGATGTCATATTCCTGCTGATCATGGATCCTTCCTTCATTGTACCTCTAGCTTTTCATTTTATTTTTATATTCTTATAACTGAGAAATCCCCAAGGGCTAATGGCACATAGTTTGAGACTCGCTGGATAGTGACTGATTTTTCATTCTTTTTATTATTCATTTAATCTCACCCTACTTTTTCCTTCTATACCAATCCTCATCCAATCTCGTTTTTTTCTTTGTTATACTGCTTTCTTTGCTTCCCTCCAGCTCCTAACTGTTTCTAGGTTTCTCTTCTGCTCTTCAAACCTTTTAGCAAAAAAGAAAAAAAGAACAAAAAATTTGGTTGAAGACTAGGTTTCTTTGGGCAATTCTGAAAGCTCTTAGCTAGTCACAGCAAACCAGAAAGTACTCAGATCAATTTCTTGGTCTCAATAATCACAAAAATGTATGGCTTTACGTTTTCATTTTAATAAATTGGTGATAGGACATGGCGCGACTTTAGCTTACAGAGGATATGACCCTTGAAAGGAGGGTGTGGAGGTCGATGATTAGGGTAGAAGGTTAAAGGGTTGTTGAGTGTATTCCTTTGCCATTCTCATGGCAGTAGTATTAGACTTGCATTTTTGTTTGTGGAGTTATGTGTCTACCTGTTATTTCTTTCACTTCAGTTATTTACTATATCAATGTTGTTACTGCTCATTTTCATTTTTTCCTTGAGCCGAGGGTCTCCGGAAACAGCCTCTCTACCTTCATAAAGTAGGGTCCCCTAAGGTCAACATACATATTACCCTCCCAAAACCCCACTTGTGGGACTATACTGGGTATGTTGTTGTTGATGGTGGTGTTGGTGGTGATGACGGGTGATGGTGTTGGTATTAAGTGAGGAAGCAAAACCAAACTTCAGGAAGCATATACCACAAGAAATATGGTCCTGTATAGTCAAAGACAGATTACATGGAATTGACTAAAGAATAAAATGATATCGATAGCTCACACTGGTCGATGCAACCCACCTAGCTCAGAATTTTACCTAGTTCTAATTTACCGGCAAAAGAAAAAGAGACATAAATTTCCAAATAGCACTGAAGGAGTATGACTTGTTAAACAACTTACTCAAAAAGTGATGGATTAGCCTTAAAAGGGCACAATGACCTAATCTCAAATCATTCCACATATAGCCCTTTGGGCATCAATGCACTCATGCAATGCATTTAACGTGAATGCGCAGACTTGACAACCATAGACACAAAGACAAAGGAAGACAAGCTTCACAGCAAATGTTCATAGCATTTATTTTCATCAAGTCACTTGAAAAAAGAAGAAGCAAACTACCTAGGATAAACTTCCCTTGTAGCATAATTTATCAAGACTAAACTATAAGTACATAACAGCAGCTACACCAGACTACCTAAAACACCTAACCAATACTTAATATGTCTGACACTAGTGACGAAGCCCGGAATTTCACTAAGGGTGTTCAAGATTTAATATATATGAGCAAAAAAATAATCTTTGACCTATATATGCAGTATAATTTTCTATATACACAGTACAATATTTGACAAAGGGTATTCAACTGACGACTCTTCCGTCTATGTGGCTCCATAATCGAACACCAACCCGAATGAAAATGAGTTATATGCAAAGATTCAGCCACCAAAGGGTATAATCTTGATACTAAATTAGCAAACAGTACAACCATAGGAAAATATAAACGTCATTTGAAAAAAAAAAAAAAAGTGGTATTGCTTACAGATACAAATTTTAAAATATCAAACTCCTGGGTTGGCACTGCAGAGCATACCCTGAGACAACGATCTGGAGCCCTTGGAATCAATGCCAAGGCAAGATGTGAGTCGAGCTGAAGAGACTGCACTGTGGAGCGGCAACAGAGATTGAAGACAACCCATTTGAGGTAATGGCCTGAAACATCAAAATCAACTGTCAAAATTGAATCTTTATATTCAATAATTGAATTGGGGGTTTTCTAAACATGCCTCGAGAGCGTCGGAAATGGGCGAGGGAGGTTAAAAGAGGAAGTGGGTATGCTACTGCTTGATTGTTTGTTCATTGTGGATTTGAAAAGGTTAATTGCTGGTCTTGAGAGTGTACGACATCGAGAGGCCATTGCAGATGAAGCACAATAGCGTTGCACTGATCTGATGTTAGGGTTCGCAAACAACAGGGTTCTAGTGAGGTTTTTGAAAATGTTGTTTGTACCCTATGCTGCAGTATATTGTACTACACTACTTTCAATTTCAACAAATACCAAATAAGAGAATTCTTGCATTTTGCCCTTTTAATGTGTTCATTATTTTTTTTATTCAATTGTACATTTCTACTATGTCCTTTTATAATGTGTTGCTAAGAAAAAAAAAACATTATTGCGTATTTTTAAAGCGTGAGACTTCTCATTTTTGTTCTCGGCGCACGTTAAGTGTGGTGCTAACTTACGTTGATCATCAATGGGGAGGGGCAGACCAAGGAAGAATTCAGCTGCAAGTCAGAGGACAAATATAGCAGGAACAAACAATAACACTCGGAGCGGAGAAAGGAATTCCCAAAATTCACAAATCGAAGAGGAAAGTCCAATGGAACAGTGGCCATCGCTAACAATCACGAAGGAAGGTATGAAAACTGCTCCTACTGTGAGTAATACTTCGATTCTACTGAGCGAGAGAAAATCTGATGAAGGTGGATCAATTGGGGAAACTAATAAGGCAAAGCAAATTGACATGCATGAGGGTAACACAGTGTAATTGTGGGGAAATCTGGGGAAATTAAGGAGAAGGAGAGTATAGATAAGAGATTAACCACAGAAAGTAAAGAGAAGACAGAAACAGAACAGACGAAATGGACAAATCTATTTGTAGAGAACAGAATGGCGGCGAAGGGGATGAATCTGAACTTCATTGCTCCAACTGTTAAAAATGGCGAGGTAATAGTTGAATTGAGCAAAGAAGAAGTAGATGAGGAAACACAGAAGTGGAAGCAAGCTTTAATCCTGTATGTAGTTGGAAATACTCCAACTATAGGAGCTATGGAGAGATTCATTGCTTTCGCATGGAACTTCGCAACGAAGCCAAAAGTATACTTCCACAATGATGGGTCTTTGTGGTTAGATTTAATTCAATGAATGATAGAGATGCAGTGTTGTATTCGGGGCCTCATATGTTGAACAATAAGCCAATTATCATGAAAGCATGGACTGATGATTTTGATTTCAATAAGGAGGTATTGCAGATTATTCATGTTTGGGTGAGGTATCCAAATCTTCCTCTCAACTGTTGGGGAGCAAAATCACTTAGCAGAATCAGTAGTAGAATAGGTGTTCCTCTACATGCAGATGCATGTACTACTCAATTGGATAGAATTTCATATGCTAGGGTGCTAATTGAAGTAGACGTTACAAAAGAACTGCCTAAAGGTGTGAAAGTGACAGATCCAAATGGAAGAATGTTTATACAAGAGGTGATATATGATTGGATTCCTGCATTTTGTACTACCTGTATGCAAGTGGGGCATCAGTGCAAAATAGAAGAACAAAAAGTTATTAAGGATACAAAGAGGCAGAAACAGAAGCAAGAGTGGCAGCCTAAGGTGGTCCAAAATGTAGAAGAAAATAAGCAGAAGGGTGAACAAAATAATGGCAAGACACAAGGAAGCAATGCAGAACCAAACAGGGAAATGGAGCAGGCATGGAAGATAGTTACTGGGAAATCAGTAGCTAAGAGCAGGGAGAAACAAGAAAAGGAACTATTAGTATGATAAATGGGTTCAATATTCTGGCAGAAACTGGGTTGCAATTAGACTACAATAGAGCCCTGGATGAAGGCATAAGCACACAAAGGAGAAATGAGGGAGTAGAAGCAGGAGAGCAAACCTTATTCATTCCAATATGATTCTAACTACATGGAACATAAGGGGATTAAATAAGGTCCCAAGATAAAAAGAAGTCAAGAGGTTTATTAAGAGTAATGGGATAAGAATAATTGCAATACTAGAGCACAAAATAAAGAAACAGAATGATGAACAAGTAATAAGGAGGATTACTCCAGGTTGGAAATGGCTAGCAAATTATGAATACAGTGATAGAGGAAGAACTTGGATAGTATGAGATCCAAATGAAGTGGAATGTAAAGAACTGGGGAAATCTGACCAATATATACATACTAAAGCTATTTTAAAAGGTATGAATATGAGATTTAACTTCACTGCAGTCTATGGGTTGCATACAATTGAAGATATAAGAAGATTGTGGTAGAGCAAAATGGGCTAACAGAAATGAGGACTATTGGTAGAAAATTCACGTGGACAAATGGACATACTTATAGCAGAATTGATAAAGCTATAGTAAATGATGTATGGATGTTAAAAATGCCATAACTAGAAGTCAGAATAATGGACCCAGGATGTTCAGATCATTCTCCTTTGAGCATCAAGTTTGAAGACAATGAAGAAAAGGAAGCAAAACCATTTAAGTTCCTTAACCATTTAGCTGATCATAAGGACTTTCTTACAAAAGTTAAAGAAGCATGGCAAAAAGGAAAAGGAAAAAACAGTATGATGAATGTATGGTGTAGTTTGAAGAGGGTAAAGCAAGCTATGAAAGAACTTAATAAAGAAGAATATAATTCAGTAGGTGAAAAGGTGAATAAATGCAGACAAAAACTTGTTGAGATACAAGAGAAGATGAGAGAACCCAGGCAAAAGGAGGATATGATCATGATAGAAAAAGAGATGAAGAAGCAACTGGAGAAGTATTTAGAAGTGGAAGAAAGCATTATGAACCAAAAATCTAGAGTTAATTGGTTGAAACTAGGGGATGGGAATACAACTTAATTTCATGAAAGTATGAGGAACAGATGCAGTCAGAACAAGATAAACAGCTTAACAAAAGCAAATGGAGATGTAATACAGACAAAATAGGAAATTGAGGAGGAAGTTCTTGGGTTCTATAAACAACTACTGGGATCATCAGATGGTAATATACCAGCTATCAACCCAGTAGTGATGAGGAATGGAACCTTGGTGAACAAAAAACAACAAATTCAGCTAGTAAAAGAGGTAACTGAAGAAGAAGTGTATGAAGCATTAATGGGGATTGGATATAACAAAGCACCTGGATGTGATGGTTTTAATGCCCTATTCTATAAAAAGGCTTGGACTGTAATTGGTAAGGAAGTGACAGAGGCAATAAAGGAGTTTTTCACAAGTTCTGAGATGTACCAACCTGTTAATTGTACAACAGTAACTCTTGTTCCAAAGGTAAAAGATCCAACTAGTATTACTGAGTACAGACCAATCTCTTGTTGTACTATACTATATAAAATAGTCTCAAAGGTAAAAAAAACTCCAGGGGATAATGGATGATATAGTGGATAGGAACCAATCTGCTTTTGTGCCAGGGAAATTGATAAATGACAACATCATACTTAGCCATGAATTAGTAAAGGGGTATGGTAGAAAGGGTGTGTCACCAAGGTGTATGATGAAGATCGATATGAAAAAGGCTTATGACTCTA
>ML302890.1:0-17549 GCA_005239505.1 Nicotiana paniculata
TTTTGTTATCTTAGGAGAAAGATTCATCAGACTATGATTTTTATCCTAGGAGAAAATTCATCATGCTAGGTCCCTTATTTTTTGTTATCTTAGGAGAAAGATTCATCAGACTAAGATTTTGATACTAGGAGAAAGTTCATCATACTAGGTCTCTTGTTTTTTTTTTGTATCTTAGGAGAAAGATTCATCAGACTAAGATTTTGATACTAGGAGAAAGTTCATCATACTAGGTCTCTTGTTTTTTTTTTGTATCTTAGAGTGCCCATAATTGCCTCATTTCATTAATGTAAAAATAGACAAATCTAAAATGATACTAAGATAAGATAAGATAAGTCACTAATGGAACTTGGACTTATTACATTTGAAAAGGCAGGTACATCTAATCTACTTGGTCCCAGAAGGACCTTCCCCAAGCTTGATCTTTTTGGCTTTGTCGATCAGGTTCCCAAGTCGTGCATGCCTAGCAGTAGGTATACTCTCGCTAGATGTCCTCCTTCGCTTCCCTCAGCATTCTGGCAGTCGACGACTCTTTTTTTTTGTCTTCTCCTCCAGTTCCATCAGACCCTGCTCCAAATATTCTAGCCTTTCATTAGATTTGATAGCACTTTCCCTCCATTCATTGATCAGTTCCATATCAGTCTTGTGTTGCTCCAGATGCTCGGCCTCGGACTCACGAACCCTTTTTCACAATTTATTGTATTTCACTTGGGCTTCAACAACTTCGTCTATGACCCTGTTTCCCCGACCGATTCCAGGCTCAATTATCCCTGCTATGATGTCTTCCAACCATGATAGGTAAAAGTGCACATGCCCTGCATGGTACATGTCTAGCTCGATGGTGTCCCTTTTGACAATAACCTTTAGATACCACATATGATGAGCTTCACATTTGTACGGGATGTCGTCATCCTGAAAATATTCCCTGTAATGACTTATTTTAGAAACTCGCGGTATGACTTGCTTCCTGCTTGCCTGTCTTAGAACCTTGATGGGAACATAAGGGTATATTCCCCTTAACACGATCAACACCAGGTGCACAGTGTCCTTAGATCTGATGATGAACTCACTGGTAGGGAACCATTCGAACATCCATTAATCCTGGTCCTAAGCCAAATTGGCAAGAAATTGCGCCTATTCTGTAGCATTTTCGGTTGAGAAAACCTGTCTGGGATGTATGTCATTCTCCTAGGTTGATGGAAGGCTAAATGATCATTCCACGCCCTTCGTGGAAACTCTTGACGATATTTACCCCTTTGGAGAAGCTCCAATAACCAAACCTGTAGCAGCAGATTACAACCCTCAAAGTGTTTGAACCTTTTCTGGTAGCGGTCCAAGGCTCGGTAGATGTCAGCTATGATCATAGGGACAATGGTATATGTTTTCCCCTCGATCCCCTCCATTAATTTTTTGGCTACCATATCAAGGCTAGTGTAAATCATGTTTCTTTGCTTGGAAATACTATCATACCCAGGAAGCAAACAACGAACACAAAAACCTTGCGGAGAATATGACCCAAGGAAGTGATAGAGAATTCATCATGGAAGATACGATAGGATTTTCTATGGTTGTATCGTTCATAGAGGTAGTCAAAGGGTATGTAGGACTCCTTCAGGCACTCCAAATCATCGTTCTTTTTCAAACCCATCATTTTCATAAACCCCCTAGCGGTACGGTTTTCCAGCACCAATAAAACCGGACTGTCCTAAGGTAATCCAGCGAATCCCCCTATCCCCTCCAAGAGAGGAGTCATTTCTATGTTCCCAAAATAGAACACGGACCTTTCTCCGTGCCAGAACATAGTGGCCACTTCGATCAACATATTGTTTGGTTGGATATCTAGTAAAGAGGGTAAGTTTCCGAGGACCCTTTTCACATGGTCCTTGTCACTTGGCAAAAGGTCCTCCCACCAATCCAGCAACAATGATGCTATTCTTTGGACCATGCCAAACCTGGGGACTTCGTGCCTCATTTATGCAAAACAAATAAGGTTAGACCCTTTCCCCCTCCAGATTCGACTACTTATACATCAGTGATTAGCACATTGGCACTTATTTCTCCAAATTAATGCACAGATCGTGGTTGCGTCAGTTGGGATTATGGAAACCCTGGTGGACTTTTGGACAAGGCTTGTCTTAAAGGGTTATTATATGGACAACACATTAATCCGACTAGGTTTGACCATAATTCATGTACAATAAATCAGAGAAGGTTTCTATAGAGGTCTAAACTGGTACCCTCAAGCGGACAACTTGAGGAGGAAAGGCACGGAACCGTCGACTGCACCGCCGATCGATTAGTTTGACCTCATATAATCCTTTTCGAATTTAAAGGGTGATATATAGGAAGAGCGCAAACACTCATCAAGCGTTGCTATAGGATTGATTACGCAATAGTGGAATATGATGTTGAGCATGATTTATGCAATTGTAAATAGCATGTTGTCACGTATTTGCACGTTAAAAATGATAAATGCGGTATTTAATAATTGAAAGACGTTTAAGAAATAAAACAAGGAGACAAGTTAGTTTCTATAGTAAAGGAAATCATAAATGCTTGAAAATAGGCAATTCAATTCACATAAAAGAGGAAGGGAAAGGGTGCACACGTATTTGCGGAATAAAGCATGCTTAAGACTAATTCATAAAAGCAAGTTTGTCATGGTAAGAGCCTAATATCCCTAGCAAAGTCACCATGCTTTCACCCCTCCCCCCCTCTTTTTTCCTCGCGGAGTCCGGGTTTCGACATTTTGGGATAACTCCCTTCCTTTTAGGACGGGGTATGGGATTTGAAGAGTCGCCACCTAACGGATTAAGGTTCGTTAGGGCACCTAAAGCAAATAACTCAAAAACCGGTTTACATCACCAGAGAGGGGAAAGGTGTTAGGCACCCCTCGAGGTCCACAACGGTGGGTCCCGGCCAAACTCAATTTAAGCGAATTAGTCTTTAAAGGAAAATAAAACAGTTTAAAAAAAATAGAGATTACTTTAAAACAGAAATTAAAGGGGCCCTAGGTTTATTAGCCTATAGGATCATTTCTATGCAATACTCAGTAACCTTCCTCAAATAGAGTTGGTACGCGTAGCATTAGCGCACAGGTCATCATCTCCTTTACTACCCAAGTACCCTCCCCTTTATTAATTATTACCTAAGCATTCTAATAGTATCCAGTGCGTACCTTAGGCGTGCACTACCCGTCCCTTACCTATGGCCCTGGAGGTGTTTAGGACTTCTATTTTAAGGTGGTTTTAGACTCACCTATGTTGCTTAAAAGGGGAAAACTAAGCGACAAACAAAAATCAAATAGGGATGTCACATAAGGAGCAATTAAGGGGGCTCATGTTTACCTCCACAAATAGGCAAACAAATGCACGCTATTCAAACAAGCAATTTTTAATGATTTAGGATCCTATAGGCAGGATATCTAAATGAGCATAAACAGAATATATAGCAGTTTTATTAAAGCTGGGCTGTGAGTATCCATCGGTTTGCCTACTGATTTTTATCACTTACTGAATCTGGGCACTTTTCAAGCAGAAAGAAAATCACAATTTTAAACCCAATATTTTAAATTATCCTACAGGATTGCCTAAGTGATAACCGGGCAGAATCCTATGGACATGGTATCTAAACTGTAAACCAATGATTGATTTTAACAGGCAGATTTCATCTTTTTAGATCCTATAGGCATCCTTTCTATGTGTTGAAACTGATTGCAAACATTATTTCCTATAGACATGATATCTAAACACAGAAACTGATTTTTACACTTACTTCCTATAGGAATGATGTCTAAGTGTCAAGACTGATTTTATATATGTTTCCTATAAGCATGATATCTAAGTGAACGGAGATGTTAACAGAATGTTAGATAAGTTTGATAATTCCCAAAGAAGATCCTACATGCATGGTTTCTAATGCACATTGAGACTTGAGAATATGCATAAACATGGATTTTGATGCAGAACTGATAAGCATCCTATAACATGATTTCTAGGATGCATGTGTGAAATTCAGGACTACAAATAATGAGATAAGTCCTATAGGCGTGGTCTCAAATGAGATAAATCCCTCCCAGCTTTTACTAGTAACCCCATATATGTTTTACAAAGATTATATTACAGACCAATGCAAATGAATTACATAATGAAAATCACTATACTATAGGAAGCCTTAGCAGGCCCAAAGTCAACCTGGAAGTCGGGCCTTAAATCAAGTATGGAGTACACTAACAGTTCATAATAACACAACTGGGCTTCTGGTGTGTCAAAGTTCCCAAGGGCCTCAGGGTCCCCAGGCAATGCTCACACCAGAACCTTTTCAAAAAAATAGTTTTGCAAAAAAGTTTGGAAGGCCAGCCCAATGTGTCAGAGTTCGGAGGAGTCTCATGGACTCCTAGGCAGTGCTCACACTGGGGGGGAGGCAGGACCCTAGATATCTAAGAGTAGGAGTTGAAAATAGTATAGAAAAGTAGGAAAATAATTTTAGAAAAACAATTTGAGTTTTAAAGGTGCAAAGAAATAAGTTGCAAGATCATAAACAGAACAGAACAAGATTGAGTGTCAATGGTCACAACAAGAGTAGGAGCGTTGAATTACAGGCAGAACAGGGTCACAATTAAGTCAAACGAGGTTTCACATTGCTGGAATTGACTTAGTTCATTAACTATTACTAGGTGGAATCATGCACCAAGCAAGGACATGTTGAAATTTAGAGTAAACAACCAGATAAACACATAGTGCAGAATAGGACGATAGAAACTAAGCATGCTAGTTTCAGAAACAGATAGACAAGTATCATGGATTAAATAGAAACATGTTGAAGTTAAATGGCTAATCAGACAACCATACGGATAAAGTAGCAGGAATTTAGAGAAACATTATCCTTGAAAGAAGTATACAGAAATCCTGAATCAATAAGGAACATGTTAAGGTAAATTATAAACATATAAAACAGGACAGGATTTGAGGCATGTTAGTTGTGAAATAAGTAAACAAGTGTCATAGATCAAACTGGAATATACTAACCATACTAACATATAGGACAGGACAAGTTAATAGGAATTAAGTCATGTTGATCACGAGCAATAAACATGAAGGACATAGGTTCAACTACATAGCATATTGAATAGCGTATGATAGAAGGAATATGAGCATACCAGTTAAGAAGTAGTAAATAGGAAGATGAAAGAAAGTGAATCCAAGGGTCTAGCCTTGGCTTTAAGCCGGCTAGACAGAGCAGCAAAATAGAAGTAACAGAAAGACTACAATTGAGAGTGTAAGAGTAAAGTTGTGTGTGTGTTTCTATGTTTTTCTATATGTGTTTGTGTGTGTTTGTCGTGTTCTAAAATCAGAACAATGAAAGGTTTATATAGCACATAGTATAGTAAACCAAATAAGGCAAGGAAAATTAATTTCACACAAATAAGGCATGCAACATCAATTAATCAGTCAATTAGGGCTTAACGGGAATAAATTAACAGCAAGTAAAACTTAAATTAAGGAGAGTCTTTCACGGGGTAAATCAGTAGACATGATTGAGGCTAAATAAGGTAAGTAGTAAATCAATTAGAGGTCAGTCAAAACAATCAAAACCCAGAAATCAAGCCATCTATATAATTAAGGAAGGTAGTACTAATTATGAATCACATATAAGGAAACGATAGGCAAAACCTTTCAGAGAGATATCAATTTTTTTTTAAAAGGAGAGCACAATTTTCGAACCCTAATTAAGCAAGTAAAATAAGTTAATCACTTTTAGTTGGCAGAGTCACAGTAGACAGGCAAACATTAGAGCAAACAGTAGAAACCCTAGGACATGCAGACATACATATGAGAACCAGTAAAAAAGTAAAGGAAACCGGAGTTAAACACTTAAACGTTTGAAAATATTTTGCAGAAATCTCTTGAAAAATCGAAACCCTAGCTTTTAAGGAAAAATGAAATCGATTGATGATAGTGGTAAAAGCGAAATAATTTTAACGAAAAACTATTAAACAAACTCCAAAAACTTCAGAGTTCAAGAGATATGAACCTATTTGGCCAGAAATAGTTAGGTTTGTACACAAATAAACAGAGGTAGAAAAATCGAGTTTAAGACCGGAGATTTGAAGCCTTGAAAACACGAAAAACGATAATAATCACAAACAATGGGTGAATACAGACGGATTCACCAAGAGACAGAGGGACTCGAACCAGGTATTTTCGAATCTCTTCGAGATTCTGTCAAATAACATGGAAGTCGAACACCCAGTAAAGATAGGAGGCCAGATAAGGCCTAGAATCAAAGGAATAAACCATGAATCGAAGGGGGTTCAGGTGACGGCAGGTTAGGGTTAGGGGAGGTTGAGAGAGAAGAGAAGAGGAAGGGATTTAGGGGGCGGCGGATTTTTAGAAATGAGTAGGGCTTGGGGGTAATGGGTTAATTGAAAAGGCAAAATAATATCATGGACCGTTGATCTCTAAGATCAACGACCAGGATTCGATATGGGGTTGGGAGGGTTTAAAGATTGGGTTACTGGGTCGGATTATGAGTTAATTTTAATTGGGTTGGGGTGGCATTTAGGCTAAGGTCCGAAATTAAAGAGGCTATATGTTAAATACCCAATTAATTTGATAAAATAATTCATAAAAATAGCTAATAAATGATAAAAATGATAATTATGCATAAAACCTGATTTAAAATAATTACTTAATATTATAAAAATATGAAAGGTCATTTTCTTGTAAAATAAAATAATTATGCGCATATGGGCTATTATTGCAATTATAGCCTATAAATGTAAATAGGGTTATGCATAAGATGATTAAAGCTTAATATAAGTATAAATGATAAATTAAGCAATAATATTATCATAAAATCATTTGTGATGTAATTAATAATTATATAAATAATAAAATGATGGAATAAATTAATTTAAAATCCCTTAAAATTACAGAAAATCATGGAAAAGTACCAATTGATGCTCATGCATTATTTTTGAAAGTATATATGCATTTTGGAAATATTATAGGGAAAAATTAGGTATCAGCAGTTGCCTCTCTTTATCCGGGAAGGATGAAAGAGTTGTCGGGTAAAGATATGATGGCCAATTTTGACCGGATAGAGCGATCTGAGAGATATAGGCCGCACTCCGATTTTCGAGCTGCCTACATATGCCTGGTTTTACAGGAATCAGACCGTGTGTAGTTTTGGATTCACCGGGGAAATATACCGATAAAGTTATCACAAGAACGGACACAAGGTTTTTAATAGGTGAAATGGTTACGGTGGGCGGTCAGGTTTGAAATAATTTGGAGGAACTAGAGTGGGATTGCTCCTGTTAGGATTGTGGTTGCTCATCAGGTCACCTGCAAATCAGAAGATGTACTGCAAGCATATACGTATAGATTTGCGTGAATTTAAACATGATGCAAATTCCCTTCGGACCATGGAAATTGTCTTGAAAGGTTGAGGATGACGTCCTTAGACCATGATGTCCCAGTCCATGAATTATGCGGTAAGGGACTCGCTGGCCATGAAATGATGTTCTCGGGCCATGAGAATGGTGCCTCCGAACCATGACGCCTTTGAATAATGATGTGCAAGTCTGAGAGATCCTCAGGTCATGGCATGGTGTCTTCCGGCTATGAGGATGGTGCCTTCGGACTATGATGCCTTCGGACAAGCCGACGATATTTCAGCCCATAAGGTGCAAAGACATGATTCTAGGAGTGACAAGACAAGGCTTAGTCTTGCATTGAGTTGAGGGCAGAGCTTAGCCCGAGAGAATAGAATAAATAATGCAAGGGAGACAATGCTTACTCTCGTGCGGGATTCGGGAAAATGCTTAGTCCCATGCAAAGAGAAGGTAGGGCTTAGCCTTATGCAAGTGAATGCAATGTTTAACCTTATGCAGATAGGGGGTAGGGCTTAGCCTCATGTAGGGTTAGGGATAGAACTTAGTCCCATGCATAGAGAAGGCAGTGCTTAGCCTTACACAGATCGGGAGGCAGGGCTTACCTCATGCAAAGATTGAGACAGAGCTTAGTCTCACGCAAATAGAAGGCAAAGCTTAGCATTATGCAAAGTTTGGGACAAGACTTAGTCCTTTGCAAGGAGAAGTCAGTGCTTAGCCTTATGCAAGTTAAGGCAATGTCTAGCCTTATGCAGATAGAGGGAAGGGCTTAGCCTCATGCAGGGTTCGGAACAGGGCTTAGTCCCATGTGTTGATACCCAATTTTTCCCAAAAAATATTTTAAAATTGCATATATAACTTCAAAATCATGCATTAATAGCAATTGGTATTTTTCCATAATTTTCCTATATTTTTATTAATTTATCCAGCATTTTATTTCCAATAAATAATTACAAATTGCATCACAAATGATTTCAAAAGCATTTCTTAATTTTATTTATCATTTATGGTCCCATTAAGACCAAATTATTTCATAATTAGCCAAATTGGCACCTTTTGTCTATAATTGCAGTAACTTTGCAATTATAGCCCAATCATATAATTTTGTACCATTTTTTATACCAAAATTTAGTCATTTGTATTTTAAAATACTGAATAATAATTTTAAATCATTTTCTATGCATGAAATTCATTTTTATGATTATTTGCTATCTTTATAAATTATTTTAAGTAATTTAATTGGGTATTTAAAAAATAGCCATTTTTCATTTTAATTCTAGCCCAAATTAAAACTAGACCCACCTTATTAAATCAAGCGCAAATACCCCAGGCCGAAGCCACTATCCTACCCGACCCAATTCCCACTTAATCTGGACCGTTGATCACTTTGGATCAACGGACCAGATTCATTCTCACCTAAATTAACCTAAGAGACTAACCCCCCCCCCCCCCCCCCCCCCAAATCCTCATTCTCTCATTTTCTCTCCGTCGTCATCTCCTCTCATCTCTCTCAATCTCTCTCTGCTAAACCCTACTCATACTCGCCGGCCGTTGGCTTGCCGGTAACAATTGTGGTTCCACCACCACCCCTAGCCTCCATGGCTCCCCCCGTGCCGGATTATTGCTACCCTGAGGTCCTCAAGGGGACCAGAGGCCATTAAACTCACACCCATATCCTTTTCATACCGTTCTCAGGCCACCCTTGGCCGTCCGAGTAAGATCTCTCTAATTCTGGCTAAACTATGGTTTCGAAGCCTGATTCTCTCTAGTCCTGGGTTATCTCTCTCTGAAACCCTAATTTTAGTTGACTTCTTAGATCTGTAATAGATCTAAGAGCCTTTTGATTTATTTTACTGTTTCCTTAAAGATCTTTCTGATTTCTCAAAAATGCCTCTTCGTCTTCAAACTAGGGGTTTCTTAAACCCCTTTTAAAATAACTTTTCCTTCTGATTTTAAGTATTATCCTATGATTCTTGCTATGTTTCAACTGTCATTTAAGTTTTTCCCTTTATCTGATTTATTATGTTGAAAACCCTAATTTTTGGTCTTAATCTTGGTTCTGAGTCTGTCTTTGATAATATGTTCGTTTAATCTGTGTGTGCTTGTTTCTCATGAACGCTCTGAGTTTCTGTGATTTTACCCTATTATGTTCAGTAAGGTTTCTGATTTTTGCTTCTTCCGCTTATATTATATTTATTCGGTTAACTCCTCTAATCAGTTCTATCTTTTCTAGTTGAATCCCTGATTCTATGTGATTCTTACTTTACTATGTTTCTGACTTTACTTCTTCTTGCCTATTATGTGTTTATTCTGTTTGTTCATAGAGATTTGTGTTAATTCTCCACTTAATCAGTACTGCTCCTATTTGAATCCCTAATTTCCTGTAATTGATACCTTTCACTAATCCCTTATGATGATTTCCTTGCTGATTTTCCGACCTTAATTTATTTCTTGCCTTATTATGTGTTCGACTATACTGCCAACCGATTCTTATGACATTTCCTTAATTATAATATTATGTACCTAGACTTAATTGCTTACTTTCTACCCGTACTGTGTTGAAATTATTTCCTTATGTGTTATATTCCAGTCATAAATGGTATCTTTCCTTATTTGCTACATGTATTCTACCGTTTGAAGTTAACTCCTTTAATTAAGGGAGTATCTATGCTGATTTTGGTACTAATTGATACCTAGTTTCATAATTACTGCATGACTTTGATTTTTACCTTATTATTCTACCTATTTTCAAACTACTATATATATATGCTCTCTCATTAACACAAACACATTGGTTCAAAAACTATGTCTCACACTCAAAGCTTTCTGCTCTCCTTCTTTGTTACTTGTTACTGTTATGAGTTAGCCGGCTGCAAGCCAGGGCTAATTATTGTGCTCTCATATTCTTCACTTTTGTGTTCTCTATCTTCTTTACTGGTATATTCTGATTTGAATTCATGTCCAAAAACCAATATGTTTATTTTACTGCTTCAGTTTATCATGTTTCTAGTTTGTTTCTATCTATGGTTTTGCTGTGCAACCTCTAGTTGACATGTTTACATTTTTGTCCATCTAGCATGTTATGTTATGTATTACTCCCCTTAGGACCAACATGAATATGTTACCCCCCTTTTGTAGTATGTCTCAATGTGACNTTGGTTTCTAGGATGAACCTTTGTTTGGCAAAACAATTTGTACCTTAAGTTTCTTTATTCTGTGTTGATTCTGGAGTTCATGCTATTCCCTACAAGAACTGCTATGCTTGTACATTATGGGCTCTATGTGTCCCCAGTTCCCATCACCCCTGTGTGAAGCTTTGTTCTATGTGTAATGTTGAACCTGCTTTGGTTCTGTGTTGGATCTGTGTTTGTTAATTTCCCTACTCTCCTCAAAAGTTTTTTTACTAAACAACTCTCTCTTATTTTATAAAACTATTTCTACTGAGTCTCTTTCAATAACTGTCTTCCTATCAAACCCTTTCAAAACTATGTCAAGCACTCTCACTCTACTCTTAAGTCTTTAAGTTATGCCCCTCCAATGTGTGACTTCTTTGGGATCCCTGTGAGATCCTTCTGAACTCTGATGCACTGAGGTTGGCACTTCCACACTGCACTTACTCAGTTATGGTTGTGAAATTTGGGTGTGAGCACTGCCCGGGATCCTTGAGGTCCTTAGGGAACTCTGACACACCCGGACATGAAAAGGTTATGAAAAACTTTGGAACTTGAGGCTGTGGGAAATTTGGTATAACTGGGCCTATTTTCAGGCTCCCTATAGTGTAACTTCTTGTTTTTCTTTATCAATTTAATTCATTCAATATTGTTTTATAATAATTATTGTAAACGAATATTGGCTTGGCTAGTGTAAAGGGGAGGGTAGCTATATATGTTATCAATATCAATGGGTAGAAAACATGCCTTAGGTTTACATTTCCTATATGTGCATTAGAATCCATGTTTAGGGCCAATACATTCTAAGCATGTCATACATTAGATATCATGTTTTAGGTTTACTGCTTCAGCATCTCATTTGACCTTATTTATCACATAGAAATCTTGCTTCTAGGCTAAATAACAGCATTAACATAAAAAATGTTGCTCCTACACATCCTGAAATTATGATGTACTTTCTGTGCATTTAGAAATCATGCTTTAGGAATTCTGCATATTTTGAAATCATTCCGAATTTTATATGTGCAGACTAGATACCATGCCTTAGTATTTCGTTTGTATTTGCTAAGCCACCCCTAGTTAAACTACAGATGCATGAAAAGAGGGACATAAGACAGTCTCACATTTGATCATCCTGTTTTAAATAAACTGGTAATAATCCCTGTATTTTGCAACACTTAGAACAACATGCTTTAGATATGAAAACTTCTAAACAGTTTTTTAATAATTCTGGTAAGTATTGTGCATTACCCCCCATGCCTAGGCAAGCCTTAGGTAATCAATCTTTATAAAACTAGAAAACTGTTTCTTTTGTGTTTACTGTTTAATGGTTAACAAGCTTAAAATCAGTAGGAAAACTGATTAGGGCCCCAACTTCTGGGTTTATAAAATGAAACTGCATATCTTCTGTGTTTTGATATTCACTTAGACATCATGCTTTAGGTTCCTGTCTAATAAAAATGCCCCTTGTTTGTGTCTGAGTCGTGTTGTTTACGTGCATTATCTGTGGAGGTAAATCTTAGCCTCTTAATTGTTCTTTCCTGCTTTTATTTGCTAAAGTCCTATTTGTTCTTGCCTGTCGCCTAGTATTTTCTCCTTTTAAACCTTAAGGGTCTGTCTAGAACTGCCTATAGGTAGAGGTCCTAATTTCCTCCAGGACCATTAAGAAAGGACGGGTAACAACACACATAGAGGTCGTTAAACAACACTCGCTTAAATAACCGCTAAGGGGTGGGAAAGGGTATATATGGATATGATGACCGGTGCGCTAATGCCACGTGTAGCCCCTTTCTGAGGAGTGATTAACGGGCATTGCATTGATCTTGCAAGAAATATATTTCAAGAAATTTAGATGAACCGACAATTGTGACACGGTTCAAGACATTGCAACCTCTCATGCTACAGAATTTTGAGGGTCCTCATCAAAATTCTGCCCTATTTGATGGGTTGACGTTTCTGACTGTTGCGCATGCTGCGGTAGGCTGGACTTGCTTCAGAATTTTGAGGGTCCTCTTAAAAATTCTGCCCCAGTTTCCAATTGTGGGGGGAAATGAGATTTTTATTGAATTGTGACCAAACCCATAGGGCTGCCTACTTTTCCCCTCTTAAACGGGAATCAGGTCGGGCGTAGCTCAGTTTACATCATAAAGAATTACACATAGTATCATGTTGTTTACGTGCATTAAAAGAAACATGGGAAAATGTTGAGGCTGGATCCTCCGTCAATCAAAACTCTGGCGATGAATTTGTCTCCACATTGCGCCGTGATGTGTAGTGCCCTGTTATGATTCAAACATTCAGGTGGCAGCTCGTCCTCGTGGAAGGTGATTTTGTGGCTTTCTAGCATCTGCCCCACCATATTGGACATTTCTCCACCAGTGATGTTGTTGGGTACATATGCTTCACTCAACACCTTTATTAGAGCATTCCTGTGTGCCTCAGAATTTTGCAGCAGCGACATGATAAATATCTGAGCCGGAGTCTTGTTCAGATGTTCAATGATAGAGTACTCCATTTCATGTACCTTCCGATTGGATAGGTGCTCGATCAATCTGACTTACTCCAGCTCTTCGACCATTGACTTGGTGGAATCGAAATCTCAGGGGCTATGAATGACATGGGGACTCCGTAATAGTCATCCTCGCATGTCTCCTACCTTTCTGGCTCGGTCGGGGCTGGGGTCGATGATTTCTATTTGTTTATTTCCTTGGTGACCAAACTCGGGTTCCTTGATGTCGAGAGTGCGGATATCGAGACCACCTCCTTGAGCGCAAACATTTTTTTGTGGCCGGTTCCTCCCCTCAAAACTATTCTGAATCCTCCCGATATGGGGTATTTTTACGCATGATTTAGCGTTGAGAATACGACACTCATGTTGTGAATCCATGGCCTCCCAAATAGATCATGGTATCTCATATCTCCTTCGATTATGTAGAACTTTGTTTCCTGAACAGTTCTGGCGGTGTTTACCGGAGGGTTATCTCCCGTTTAGTGGTCTCGTATGCCATATTAAATCTGTTCAAAACTCAAATTGTAGGCACTATTTGGTCTTGTAGACCCAACTGTTCCACGACCCTCGATCTGATGATATTGGCCGAGGTACGTGGATCAACTAACACACGCTTAACTCGAGATTTATTTATGAATACAGATATTACCCAGTGCATCATTGTGTGGATGTACGATGCCTTCAGCATTCTCGTCCTAAAAAGATACGGTTCCCTTCTGTACGTAATCTCAAGTCCGTTTTCCCTTGTAATGCTCACTTTAGTGCGCTTTAACATTGGCCCTTGGGGGACGTCAACTCCTCCAATGATCATGTTAATGACATGCAGAGGTTCCTCTTGCTCGATCTGCTTGTTGGAGGCCCTATTCCTGAAGTGCTTTTTGGCTCGATCACTCATAAACTCTCAGAGGTGTCCGTTATTGAATAATCGTGCTACTTCTTCTCTGAATTGTTGGAAATTTTCGGTTCTGTAGCCGTCAGTTCCATGATATTTACACATTAGGTTGGGGTCCCTTTGGGCAGGATCAACGGTTGAGGCCACTTAGTATCTTTGATTTGTTCGATGGGTAATACGATGCCGGCAACATCGACGTTAAAATTGTACTCCGATAACCTTGGTGTTTCCCTGGACCTGATGGGTTTGTCAAAAACATGTTTGCTCATGAGTCCCATGTTATTATGACCTCGATCATTTCTTCTTTCACTCCCTGCAGGGTTGCGTCAGGATCCATTACTCCTTTGATCTCCATTGTATGGTTGATACCGATCTATGTTCGATCTTTGTTCATGATCAATGACTCTTTTGGATCTGTCACTAGTCCTGACGGGATAAACAGATCCGGAAGAGGCCCCGAGCTGATCGTCTTCGACCCTGATTTTTGATTTGTACCTGTGTATAGACGTCGGCCCAAGTTACTACCGAGTATCCTATCAAACTTTTCTTCAACTTCTGCGAAGCCAATGAGCTTCGGGGGTTGAGTCCTTGGGTGAATGCCTTAATGACCCAATTGTCCCCAATCAGGGGCAGATCCATCCGTTCCTTTTGAAACCTCGACACAAACTCCCTGAGCATTTCGTTATCTCTTTGCTTCATCTTGAAAAGGTTTGACTTCCTGGTCTCGACCTTGATGGCCCCAGCGTATGCTTTTACAAAAGGCATCTGCGGGCATAGCAAACGAGTCAATAGAATTAGGGGGTAAGTTGTGATACCATATAATAGCTCCTTTTGACAAAGCCTCTCCGAACTTCTTCGGTAGAACGAATTTGATTTCATCATCTTTCAAGTCATTTCCCTTGATGGAGTACGTGTAGGAGGTCACATATTTGTTTGGATCAGCCATTCCATTATGCGTCAGAATTTGGGAATATTGAACTTCTTCGGGATGTGCTCCTGGGATTTGATCGACCCTGGAGTTATAGGTCTCCACTTTTTTGTCGTTGACTTCGATTTTCTTTTCTACCAATTCCACCCATTTTGTCAGCTCCTCGAGCATCTTTGTTAACTTGAGGTTGGTCTCAGCTTCAGCCTCACCCGGCCTTTCTGCGAGTGTTTCCTAGGACAGTTTGGGTGGGGGGACGACTTTGGTTCTGCAACTAGGATATCTCTTCTTGTTGAGCCTGTAACATTTCAAAGATCAGCCGTAAGTTGATCCCATCTCGTTCTCCGTCGTGTGTACTCCGAGCTATCGAACGGGCTCCCCGCGAATGCTGTTTTTGAGGTTGGTTGGCAAGTTTGCTTCGATATCCACATGTGAGTTAGCATCGATCGGGTCCGCGGCTGGAACTCTGTAGGGGTCAACAGGGGGGCACCTCGTTGATGGGCACCATACTGTTGTTCTCACCATGGTGGACGAATTCAACAACAACGTTCAAATGGGCATATTGGGAATTTGACATTTTTAATTTGACCTGAAATTATGAGCTCAAAGAACAAGTATAAAATAGAGTGTGTTGTATACTTAACCCCACGGCGGGCGCCAAACTATTTACCCTTAAAAATGGATAACAATTAAATTTATATGTGGTTTTAAGGATACACGGATTAATTAAATACAAATGATAAATTGCACTAGATTAAATAGATAAAGGACGTAATAAATTGTTAAACCAATTAATAGGAGTGATCCCGGACTCAGTAACAACTTTAATGAAATGTCTACCTTCGATCCCGGGCTCACGATAATGAAAAACTGATGAAAAAAACTAAGAACTTTGAATAATAAAGAAAATAAGAGTATATTTCCTTGATATGCGTGTTACAATGATGCCTAATGAATAGTTAGACGCCCTTTTATATAGTGGTGGAGTTTTACCCTAAGTACAATTCCAAAAGAAGTAAAAATCTTTTTTTTTTTACTAATCATTGGTTTTTTGTTGATACGTGTTGAGATTCCGAGGGCGGGTGTACGCCAGGACCCCGACTCGAGGGTCTTTCGATGACTCTGATTCCTTACAGTCACATCTCTGCTCCGTTTACTTCATCGGGAACCGAGGCATCCAAAGGGCTCGGTTTCACCCTTATACATTGTTTACTTGTGAAACGGAACAATTGAATTTATACGTAGTTTCTAGACAATTGAATTAATTTGATTCTGAAATAATATAACAATTGAAGAAATATACAATACTTAGCCTTGAAATATAGATGAAACATCTGAGACGACAGCTCCGGGAACAAATCTTCCGGGCACAACAATGATGAGATCAAAAAACAAGTAAATAAAATTGTATTAAGCTTTGTATAGAATACAGTGTATGTTTAGCGACAAAATTCGTGTCCTTCCAATGATCACCGAGCTTATTATGTATAGCTATGAAGAATGTACTACGGTTGTTCCCTTCTTTAATATCGATTATGAGGAGCATTTATGAAGACTTAACGGTGATCATAAATGCTAAATTCTCTATAGCGGACCGTCGTTCTCAATGCTGTACAATATTCCTTATTAAATGTTACCGAGTAGAGAGGATTTAATACCTTTATGAACGTTATCTCTTCCGGTGACAAACGGAATAGTTGTGTTCGGTCTTTGGTCCTCCCCGTGTTGGGTTCCACGTGTCCCCTTTTTGGGTGGCCATGTTCCATAGTATATTTTACCTAATACAGATAGTCCCCCTGCTTTCCGGTGAGATAACTTTGTGTTATCAGGAAGTCAGTAGAAACACTCTTTTGGCGGAAATTACTATAATTCCTTTTGAACGCCACTGATGGTTCATTAGACATCTATCAATCCGCATTTAATGCCCCCGAACATGTGTCTTCCCATGATTTAGCACGACTTTTGCTGGTTATAGAGATAATCCTGGCCAAGGATTTAGCCGCTAAAACTTTTACTTATACGTATCAACTTCATAAATGTACTCCAACTTCCTTCAACTAATCTTTCCTATTGTGTATTCATCTTCTTCAAACAAAAAACAAAGGAAAGAAAAAGAAGAAAAGGGAAAAGGACGGCTGGAAAGAAAAAAAGAAAAAGATTTTTTTTTTTTTTTGAAAGCAAAAGAAAAGAAAAGAAAAGAAAAGAACGAGTTCGTGGATTTCGTTCGTGGTTTCGGATTCGTGGTTTTAGAAGTTTTATAATTAGTAGATTAAGTCGCTTACTGAGTGAGATTTTCGCAAAAAGGTAACACTCAATCTCCTTGATTAGTTTAAAGTCATGTATAACTGATTGTATGATGTTTGTTTATTTAAATTCAATTATTCTTTCGCTTTCTTTTGTATTTTTAAATAGCGTCGATTTCTTATTGTTATTTATATATGTATATATATGTTTGGGAATTTAAAGAATCATACTAATCTAAATTTTGTTCCTAACTTTTAATTTTTAGTTCTAATCATTCTTTTGCCATAATCCACGTGAAATTTTAGACTATAGATCGTTCATAAAATTGTTTAAAGGTTTTGTCAACAAAAATATTTTTTTTATTTTTGTGATTGTTTGCCATATTTCTTGATTTTAAGTGTTGTCCATGTTTAAAT
>ML302891.1:0-10193 GCA_005239505.1 Nicotiana paniculata
TATTTTAATTCATCCAGTGTTTTCATTTCTAATAATTAATTATAAATTGCATTACAAATGATTCAAAAATATTTCTTGACTTAATATATTATTTTTAATCCTATTGAGACCAAGTTATTTCATAATTAGCCATATTGGCACTATTTGGCTATAATTGCAATAACTTTGAAATTATCGCTTAATCATATTTTTTATGCTATTTTGGCCCAATAATTAGTTATTTTATATTTTAAATACTAATTAATCATGTTAATTTAATTTTATTAAGCATCAATTTCATTTTTATAATTATCAACTATTTTATAAATTATTTATCTATTTTTAATTGGGTATTTAAAAGTTAGCCACTATTATTTAAATTTTAGCCTAATTAAATCTTATCCATAACCCATTTAATCAACCCAATACCCACAGCCCAGTCTTTACAACTACCCGGCCCACACCTAAATCCCACCCTGACTGTTGATCAAAATTGATCAATGGTCCGGATTTAACCTTACCAAATTAAGACCTAGTGACTACCCCCCCCCCCCATCTCTCATTTCCCCCTCTCATTTTACTCGGTCGTCTCTCTGAGTTCTCTCATCTCTCTCTCTATAGACGCTCCACCTACTGACCTCCCTTCTTCGGTCACCTCTTTGTCGGAAACCATGAGGTCTCACCTCCTACCAGCCTTATGGCTCCCCCCTTCGCACTTTTGTCATCGTTCGAGGCACTCAAGTGAACCTGAGGCGGTTGACTCACCTCCATGATCTCATGCCATTTTTCCTGCCACCCATGGTCATTCGTGTAAGATCTTTACATATTCCGGTTAAAACCGGTAACACTTTGAGTTTCCTTCTTCCTCTTTGGGTTTTCTCTAGAAACCCTAACTTTAAAACCCTCTGATCTTTCGAGATATGTAACATATCTATGGGTATTTTGAGGTTTTCACATGTTTTCTTCAAAAAATCTCCTCTTTTAAGAACAATTTCTTCATCTTAAAAACTAGGGTTTCTTAACCCCTTTCAAAACGCTTTCTCTTCTGATTTTTAGTACTAATCTATGATCCTCAGTATGTTTTAAACGTTTGTTTAAGTCTTCTCCTTTACCCGATTTATTTTTGTTGAAAACCTCAACTTTTAGGGTTATGAGTTCGTCTTGGGTACTATGTTTAACTAATCCTTATGTTTCGCATGAACATTCTATGATTATGTGATTTTACTTTATGTTTGCTTGTTAGGGTTTCTAGGTTCATCACTTCTGCCTATTTCATGTATATGCTGTGATTCAGACTGTGCTCTATATGAAACCCTAAGTCTTGTGGGATACTAGTCTTCTTATGTTTCTGATTCGTGTCTATTACATTCTTATTCCCATAATGTTGTGATAAATCAATGATATCTTTTCTATTTGTGAATCCCTGAATTTCTATGATTAAATACTTCATTGATCTTACATGATATTCTCTACTGATTCTCGAGTATTTTCCCTAATTATGATGGTGATTCCCTGTCTCTCCTTGCATGTAGCATAATTATCCCGCTCATATGTGATATTCTCCTTTGATTGGTACTGACTTCCTATAATTAGGACCTCAATCGAGGGTTCCCTTATTGAGTTCCGGAGTTTAATTTATTGCTTGCCTTATTTATATGAATGATGTTTGTAGTCAAATTAGTATACATATTTTCCTTAAGTATAATTCTTAACTTGGCCTTACTTACGTATGATATACCTATACTATACCTAGGCTGCTTTCCTTAAGTGTTATAATCAGCTTTCAAGATTCCTTTCCTTATTTTTAAACCTGCTATTTACCGTCTAAGTATGACTCCTTAATTAAAGGAAGTCGTTTTACCAATCTAATTTTAATTGATTGTTTACTCCCATAATTACTTCTGAAACTATTATTTTACCTTATTCTTCTGCATGGTTTAAACTATAAATACCTCTATACTCCCCTTAGCATAAACGAACTAATCTGTTCAACTCTCTCTCTCTCAACTAAAAACTTTCTGCTCTCTCTTTTATGTGCTAGTTACTACTATTCTAAGTTAGCCGGCTGCAAGCCAAGGCTAACTATTATGCATCTCCTACTTCCTGTTTGTGTTACTGCTTTCTTCACTTCACTGGTATGTTCTAATTCATATTTCAGTTCTCAAACAAACATGTTTCTACTACTGTTGCAATTCATTGTGTTTCTAATTTGCTTTTACTAATTATTTTATTGTTCAACATGTAACTAGGATCCTGAACTCCGTTCACATGATAATTTATACTTTATTTGTCATAACCAGCATGTCTTTATGTACTTGATACATGTTCTATGTGAATCTTCATGCCTATGTTTGGTACGTTAGTGTTATTAGGGTAAATCCTATTGTCTCGAACTATTTGGTCCTGTTATGTTAGTATAATCCGATACCCTACTGTATCCCCAATCCCCTGAATCCTTAGGAACTTCTGATTGTGTACTGTATGCTACATGTTTTCCCTCATATGCTCTGTATTTGTCCCTCAAATGCCATTACCCCTGCTTGTGATTGTTGGACTATTCCTGGTCCTTTGTGTGATGTTGAACTTGTTGGTGTTCCTGCCCTTTTAGTGGTTAAACTTCTTTGTTATAAAACAATTTCAATGAAGTTTCCCTCTTCAAAACTATTTTCTTACTTACCCTTTTCAAAACTGTTTTCTTACTTAACCTTTTCAAAACTATGTCGAGCACTCTCACTCTACTCTTAGATCATTAAGTTGTGCCCCCCTCTGTGTGAGCATTGCCTTGGGACCCTTGATCTCCCTCTGAACTTTGACACACAAAGGCTGGCCATTCCACACTACACTTACTCTCTATCTTGGCTATGAAATCTGGGTGTGAGCACTGCCCGGGATCCCTTGAGGTCCTTAGGGAACTTTGACACATTTGGATTGTTAAAAGGCTGTGAAATATTACTTGTCATTGAGGACATAGAGATCTGGGCCTATACTGTAGGCTCCCTATAGTTAACTTCTTATTTTCTTTACTTTCAGTTATGTAATTCCTATTCAATGGTCTGTAATAAATAATTGTAAACAACTCTGGGGTTGAATAGTGAAAAGAGGTGGGTAATATGCATGTTGCAGTGTAATCAAGGGTAAAAATCATGCTTCCTAGGTTTACTCTCTCTATGCGCAATAGCAGCCATGTTAAGGTACAACATGCCACGCATGCCATGCATTAGATATCATGCTATTTAGGATTTATATGTACTGTTTTCATCTTCTCGTCATCACTTTGAAATCCTTTCTATAGGGTAAATAATACCAACAAAATAAATTGTTATTATGTGGTTCTGCCTTGTAAACATGTTCTGAAACTTCATTTTGAAATCCTGTCTTAGGATAAATATGTTGCACTCATCATGCTGCAAATATGCTCCGCACTTAGAAAACCTATTTTTAAGATAAACAACATTAAAAAATGTCACATATGTTATTCCTGAAACTGTGCATAATGATGTGATTCTATGTGCATTTAAAGATCTTATTTTAGCAACTGCATATGCATCATTCTGCATTAGACATCATGTTATAGGATCGTACTCATTTAACTACACTTAGTCTAAATAAAGATGTTTAAAACAGTCCTCCTGTTCTAACAAACTGGTAATTAGTCTCTGAATATTTGCAACACTTAGAACTGCATGATATTAGGTATAACGACCTGAAATTGTCATCATAACTGCTACACGCCTAGGCAAGTGTTAGGTTATTAGCCATGAAGAAATAAAATCAGAATTGTCCTTTGTGATTAGTGTTCAACTGTCAGCATGTTTAAAACCAGTAGGCAAGCCTGATTAAGACTTCCTCTCTGAGTTATGCAATAAATTTTTCTTTGTGTTATCACTTAGATACCATGCTTAGGATCTGAACCTGAATCTGGACCTTAACTGTGTATGAGTCATGTTGTTTATGTGTACTATGTGTGGAGGTATACTTGAGCCTTTTATTTTCTTTCCATGTTCCCCTTAATTGAAGTCCTATATGTTTTATTATGTGTCGCCTTAGTAATTTTTACCTTTAAAACCTGAGGGTCTGCCTAGCACCTCCCTTATAAGATAAAATTCCTAAATTCCTCCGGGACTGATAGGAAGGGACGGGTAACAACATGAAATAGAGGTCGAGACCAACACTCGATTTAGTTACTTTCACGGGGTGGGAAAGGGTAGAATACGGATATGATGACCGGTGCGCTAATACCACGTGTACCCCCTCTTCGAGGAGTGTCATACAGGGTATTGCATTGATGTGATCCATATTATTATAAACCTAGGATACCCTTTATATGCTTAGATCATAATCCTTTCAAAATCTAACCTTCTTTACTATTTTCAAACATCTGCATGCTTAAGACTTAAATNTAGATCATAATCCTTTCAAAATCTAACCTTCTTTACTATTTTCAAACATTTGCAGGCTTAATACTTAAATCCTCTCTTATTTGAGCCTTTATTTGTTTGTTTGCTAAGCCGTAAAAATTCACAAAAGTTGTTTAGCCGGGAACCACACTTGTGGGTCCTAAGGGGTGCCTAACACCTTCCCCTTAGGATAATTTCAAGCCCTTACCCTATCTCTGGTTAACAACAAAGTTGTAAATTAGCCTATTTGGTGTCCTAACGCACCTTTAAAAATCATTAGGTGGCGACTCTCAAAAATACAAAACCCTTTCCCAAAAGGAAAGAGTTGTCTCAATCGAATGTCGTAAACCCAATTTCCGCGAGGAAAGAGAGGGCACGACAGTGTGGCGAGACAAGGCGGGCACTTACTACATTATTATTGCACACGTAGCGAGACAAGGTGGGCCATGTCGGGGATTGATTGTGATGAATTGTGATGGCCTGGGGGCATTCTTGTTGTTGATATATGTGTAGTGGTACACTTAGCTGGGTGAGATTTATCTTGTGAAAGTTATGAGAAAACATTTTATTTGTGGTTCGTTCTTTTCCTTATTCTTAATTGTTGATATGGTCTATGATAGAACACTTGCACAATCATACACGTAGTTAAGCACCCTTATCGTGTAAGAGATCTTATTGATAGTGTTGAGCATATATGCACACCCTTGTTACCTAACTTCTATGTGAAAATGGATCTATTGGCACGTTAGGCGTCAGTACGGTTATAAAATGTTATGATGGGCAGGATGCCAAGTGCTAGGGTTCAGGTACTGAGACCCGTAAGTTTTAAATTTTCTAAGGTTCGGTACCTCGTGGAGTTGTGACTAAAACCTTATACGAAAGCGGTCGAAGTTGGTGAGTTACTAATTGTCCTTGTTGTATTTGTGATTTCGAATTTAGTTTATGTTTCCATTAACTCTTTCGTGTCATTTTTACGGTATTCCATTGATACTTGTTGTTCCTTTCTTATTGTGAATTCCTGTATTGATATACATTGTAACGACCCGACCGGTCGTTTTGCATTATCGGACCCCGTTCCCCTAAATGAAACCTCCCATAGCGGATTATTGGGATTTATGACTTGCGGGGGCGGGTGGTCCGGGATTCAGAAGTGTTTAGAACAATATTGGAACACTTGGTTCCTTCAGGTTGGCCTTTAAGGCCAAATTTAACTTCGGTCAACATTTTGATTAAACAACCTTGGAATTTAGTTTTGACTGTTCCAGTAGCTTCGAATGATGATTTCAGACTTGGGCGTATGTTCGGAATGGGTTTGGGATGACTCGGGAGCGTTTCGGCGCCCAATATTGAAATAAGAGTTCCTTAAGTCCCTATTTGTGGTTTGGGATGTGTTTTTGTATTATCGAGGTCTGAAAAGAATTCTAAGATCGGGAATAATTCCGTTATGTCATTTATGACTTGCCTGTAAAATTTGGTATCATTCTGAGTAGTATAGGTCGGTTCGGCGCATTGTTATCGAATTCAAGAACTTGAAGTTCTTAAGTTATGATTCTAGGGGTTTTGGGATGTGATTTTGAGCTTTAGCGTTGTTTTGAATGTTCCCAAGGCTCGAGCAAATTCGTATTATGATTTGGGACTTGTTGGTATATTTGGAAAGGGGCTCGAGTGGGCCCAAGTGCCTTCCGGACACCACACGAGGCCAAAAACCAGCTGAAATAGCTGTTGGTGCACCTGTTCTAGTGTTACCGCAGGTGCGGTTGCCTAGTCGCAGGTGTAGGACCGCTCCTACGGTCCCAGCCTCGCAGGTGAAACCCTCAGCGGGCAGCCCATTTCTCGCAGGTGCGGACAAAGTTCCATAGGAGCGGTGTCGTAGGTGCGGTCTCCTCTCTGCAGGTGCGGGCCCAGGCTTCCTCGTCCATTTTCCGCAGGTGCGAGCCTTTGCTCGCAGATGCGAGACCGAAGGTGCGGTCCTTGAGCCGCAGGTGAGGAACCACTATCAGGTAGTGTGTTTCTTAAATACGGGATTCTTCATTATTTCTTCATTCCTTCCTCCATTAAAACACTTTGAGAGCTGAGAAAAGGGCTCCACGACCCAACCACTGAGAGGGAAGTAAATTCTACCCCAAAGTTAGTTTAATTCATGAATTCTTAGTTAAATTAACCTTCTTAATTAGAAAAAATCAAGAATTGGGTAGTAACCTAGGGCTTTTGGGAATTTAGAGAATTACCCGTCAATTAGCTATGATATCAAGTAAAAATCATGTATTAACGATCCTTAGGTTATGGGTGAGTGGTTCTTTCATAAATTTTCGGAATCCGAGCGTGCGGCCCGGGGTGAATTTTGCGATTTCTTCAAGAATGATGAATCTACTAAATAAGTAGGAGAATTTCCATACTTTGAGCATAAATTGATGTATTTGTATAACATTTGGCTAGTTTCGAGTCCTCGGCTGTAGAGTTCAGAGTTTCGGGCGCGTTCTTGGTCCGGGGAGTAGATTCGACACGAGGTGAGTCTCCTTTCTAACCTCTTAAGACGGAACTGTCCCCCTAGGTGATTTAAATGCCATATGTGATAATTGTGGGGTCTACGTACGTATAAAGTGACGAGAGTTTGTACGTAGTGGCTATTATTATTATGTCCGGGTAGTTAGGCCCACATCATACCTTGTGTTTTACTTTATATGAACTATATGCTTAATAAATTAAATGTTACATGCGGCTTATTTCCCTGAGATCACGGAATTTGAGAAAAAAGTGTAAGGAATTATTTACTGAAAAGTAATTTTAAAAGGAATAGTGTGTGTGCATGTGACCTCTTCGCAATTTACATTCCGCTGGTGGAGTGTGATTTCCCCCACTCTTATGGGAACGGGTCGTACGGCACGACGGATTGGAATATTCACTTATGGTTCAGGCCGTGCGATCCTCGGCAGTACATAGATGTGAGTACTTTATGGAAAGGTGCACTTATGGTTCGGGCCGTTCGACCCTCGGCAGTGCACGAACACGACTATCTTATGACTCCGGCCGGTTGTCTTTACCCTGTATGCGCATGATTTATTTGTTACTAAATTCATGGACATTAATTTGACAGATATTTGGGGGAAGGTGAAATACTAATTGTTCATTCATTTCCAGTACTTTCCTTAGATTTCAGTGCCTTATATATATTTGCTACTTCACTGCCTTTACATGCCTACCATTTTCATCATATTCTGTTAAATTATATTGTTGGACCTTAGTGAGTGTCATGTCGACCTCTCGTCAATACCTCTTCGAGGTTAGGCAGGATACTCACTGGGTACATATATATTTATGTACTCATGCTACGCTTCGATACTTAATTGTACAGGTTCTAAGGCTGGTGCATCTGGTTGTCGGACCGGAGCTTGATTTTGATTATAGACGGACCTGACTTCACGGTGAGCTACTTTCTCCTGGCGATCTCCGGCAGCACCATGGGGTTTCTTTTGCTTATTTCCCATCTATTTCCTTCAGACAGTGGGATTGTATATTATATCGTTTGTATATTCTGTTAGTATGCCCATAGGACTGGTGACACTAGTTCCTGTCACACACGTGATATTTAATATGGATTACGGGTTGTATATATATATTGGTTCACGCCTCCTCATGACTGCTTTGATTAAAAACTAGCTAATTATCATTTTCGATTTATGTTTTAAGTTTTAAAATCTGATTATATGTTGAAATGCTTGATCTAATAAGAAAGAACCCTTAGTAAATTGAGTATTGGCTTGCCTGACCCCGCCGTTGGACGCCATCACGACCTAAGTTAAGATTTTGGGTCGTGACAACATGGTATTAGAGCACTAGGTTCACGTAAGTCTCACGAGTCACGGGCAACCCAGTAGAATCTTGCGGATCGGTACAGAGACGTATATACTTATCTTGAGGAGGCTATACGGTGTTGGGAAACCTCTCTTTGTTATTACTATATCGTGCAGTCGATGATTTACTAAATTCATTCTTCTATTCTCTCACAGATGGTGAGGACGCGTGCATCTGATGTTCCAGACCCGGGAAGGGCCGCTACCCCCGTTGTCTGAGGCCATGGCAGAGGCCGGGGGAGGGCACCGGCCCGAGGGCGTCCCAGAGCTATTCGATTCCACCACTAGGGGAACCTATCATTGAGGAGTAGGACGAGGTGCCTCCAGCAAATCCTGCTCTAGTAGACTTCATGACAGCGCCAGGCTTCCAGGCAGTCATGGGATGTATGATGAGATTTATGGACACTATGTCCCAGGTTGGTTTATTTCCAGCAGATCCTGCCACTTTTCAGGCGGGAGGGGGAGTCCATACCCTTACTGCCCAGGCTGCAGGCCAGACAGTAGCATTACATCATTACTCCGGGTACACTTCCCATGGGTGGGGTCCATCCTGTTACAGCAACACCTGAGCCCAGACTAGCTGCGGACGACGATCTGCAAAAGTTATTGGATAGATGGACTCGATTGCACCCTCCAGTCTTTGGAGTGAGCGAGGCGAGGATGCCCAGGATTTTGTGGATAGGTGCAGGGACAGACTGCACAACATGAGGATACTAGAGTCCCATGGAGTAGATTTCACTACCTTCCAGTTGGAGGGCAGAGCTCGTAGGTGGTGGCAGTCCTATATTCTCAACAGGCCAGCAGATTCTCCTCCTGTCACTTGGGAGCAGTTCACGCATATGTTTCTGGATAGATATATCCCACCCTCTGAGAGGGAAGAGTTGCGGTGTCAGTTTGAGCGGCTAGAGCAGGGACAGATGTCAGTGACAGATTATAAGGCCAGATTTTCAGAGTTGTCTCAACATGCACTCATGATATTACCTACTGATGCAGAGAGGGTGCGGATATTTGTGGTTGGGTTGCATCCAGGTATTAGGGCCACCATGGCCCGAGAGGTGGAGATGGGTAATCCTTATCAGCTCGTGGTAGAGATTGCTCATAGAATCGAGGGGTATCGGTCAAGGAGCAGGGAGCAAGGGCAGCAGGACAAGAGGGCTAGATTCTCCGGAGATTTCAGAGGTGCACCGGCTAGGGGAAGAGGTCAGTTTAGCAGTGGTCAGCCTAGCAGGCCTTTACATTCAGCACTTCCACCACCTCCCCGAGGTGTTCCAGTGAGACCTTATTTCAGCTCCATGCCAGAGCGTTCCTACCGTCCTCTAGCCATTCAGAGTTCACCCAGTGGTTATCCTAGTCATCCGAGATCCTCCGACCCCTACTTCAGTGCTATGCCAGAGGGCCCGCTTCGCCCTCCAGCAATTTAGGGTTCTTCTTCGGGGCAGCAGACTATGGTACTAGAGGGTTGTTACAAGTGTGGAGAGCCAGGCCATATGAGGAGGCATTGTTCCAGGTTTTGGGGTAAGGCCGTACAGCAGGGTTATCAGCCGATGGGTCCAGCACCAGCAGTCCGGCCACCTAGAGGTGGAGGACAGGTCGGCAGGGGTCGTCCTAGAGGTGGAGGCCAGTCAGGGGGAGGTCAGGTAGCTCCTGTTCACTATGGTGGAGCTCAGCTTTCCAGTACTCCAGCTAGATTCTATGCCATTCCGGCCAGAACAGATGCAGTGGCCTCAGACGTCGTGATCACAGGTATTATCTCAGTATGTGGTAGAGAGTCTTTAGTAATATTTGATCCAGGATCCACCTATTCATATGTTTCATCATTATTTGCTCATTTTCTAGATGCTCCTCGTGAGTCCTTAGGTTCTCCTATATATGTGTCCACTCCTGTGGGTGATTCTGTGGTGGTAGATGATCACGCTCAACTATGTCTTCTATAAAGACTAAACGGGCGTTGCAAATATAAATCTGG
>ML302892.1:0-18949 GCA_005239505.1 Nicotiana paniculata
ACTAATGTTAATTTGGTGCCACTGGGCCTCAAAATATCGAGCCCGGAACCCAAATATATATAATTTGTACAATAAATTATTTATAAAACATGAATTAAAGTTATAAAACAAACACATAAAATTATAAAAATATTGAATTTGACACATAATTACTAATGTTAATTTGGTGCCACTGAGCCTCAAAATATCGAGCCCGGAACCCAAATATATATATATATATATATATATTTGGTGCTACTGGGACTCAAATAACGAGCCTGGAACTCATAGGTTTAAATTTTGTATAACTCTAAAAATTGTGTAGCTCAAAAAATTAATATTTAATATACAGAATAAAATACAAATAATGTTAATTTACAGTGGACGAAATGGACCCGATGATACATCCCGGCCCTCGGACGTTGGATCTATTAACCCTACAGCCCGAGCATAGATCCGAGTATATATGGGACGGACAGTTGCTTACGCTGACTTTCCGGGCCGGGAGGGTGGAGTACATGTGGGAGTTTTTGAATGATAGAGCTCTACATCCCCGCGTGGTCCATTACCTGGAGGATCTAGGATTTTACCGGATTATTAGGATTGGCCAGATACAGCTCGACTAGGCTTTGATCACGGCGTTGATTGAGCGGTGGCGACCGGAGACACACACTTTCCACCTGCCCATCGGCGAGGCCACCATCACCTTGCAGGACGCCGAGATTCTATATGGCCTGTCAGCTGATGGCTTGCCAGTTTTGATGCCGTATAACATGAGATATTATCAGCGGCAGGCCTATTGGGGTTATCTGTAGAGGCTCACTGGTTTCAGGCCTGTGGACCAGGCGGTCGGGTCTGGGTCCAACTGTCTTCAGTTGACCTCCATTATAGCGCACCTGGAGTAGATCCACCATACTATCACCGACGAGTCAGAGGAGGTGGATGTGGTACGATATACGAGGCTGTTGTTGCTCGTTATACTTGGGGGGTTATTCGCGAACACTTCGGGGAACCTAGTGAGCCTCCATTTTCTGTACCATATTGATGCATTCGAGACTACAGCCATGTACAGTTGGGGTGGTGCTGTCCTTTCATTCCTGTACAGGCATATGTGACGGTCTTCCATCGGCACACAGAGAGACGTTTGTGGCTTTCTGCCGCTTCTACAGGTGACAACATATTCAAATAATATGTCCATTAGTTGCAATTCTACCTAGTTATAGTTATTCTTATACTTTAAGTAAACTTTCTATGTTAGGTTTGGTCCTGGGAGCGATTTCTGCAGTCTCAGCCACCTCTACCACAGCTACCGGCTAATGTAGAAATTCCGGAGCTTCCTCTAGCCTGGAGGTGGGTTATGCGTCGTGCTCTTGCACTATCATAATCTCCCCCTCTATAGGGATGTTTTGGATCTGCTGGACGACGCACAAGTGAATATCTAAATAAACTTACCTGGTATAGATTAACGTAGTTATGATCCTACTAACGGTTTGTGTTCTTATTTGATAGTTCATCTCGACGCTGTACAGCGATGATGTGTTAGATACCCTGCCAGCGTATTACAGGTTTGGCCGACAGATTTGTATGTATTCTGTCCCGCTCGTATGCCTTGATATTGTTAAGCATCATGCCTCCGAGCGGGTATGTCGTCAGTTTGGCCTGCCGCAGCCTATACCGAGTCCGCCTACATGGCGTGCCAGACACTTTTAGAGGGATGATCGGTCCAGGGTGGACGACATATTTATGGCATGGCGTGATGAGCAGTTGGGTATTTGGGACAGGCGAGGTGACTTGATCCCACCTCCCCAGTTTTTTTCTATTCAGAATTATATGGCATGGTACCGCACTGTTACCCGACTTATTGTCGGGAACCCAGTTCATCTGCCACACGGTCTCTACGTGCCATACGCCGGGAGACACGAGACCCTGGTATTTTTTCTGTTATTATTAATTATATACCTGTAATTTTGTGCCAAATATGTAGTTTATATTTTTTACTTTGTGCAGGCGATTGGATTGCATAACGTCTATCATATGGGACAGCAGATGCAGAGTTATGTCCACGATCCTGTGGTCATGCAGCAGTATAGTCAGCGATTCATGGATATGGCTACTCAGACACTGCAGTGAGCCCGATCGGATCAGCGTTTGGCACATGAGGCTGATTATCCCACGACCTCGTGGTGCCCGACGAGCTGGTGGTGCCGGACGACATGGTCGTGGTAGGAGGGGAGGTGGTCCCCAGCTAGGGGGCGTTGAGGCTCATGCGGATGATGTTGATGATGATATGGCAGGTGGCATGGATGAGACGGACATGCCGTCTTACAGCCATGGAATTTATCCCACTCAAGTGCCCTCGCAGATGACCCCATCGGGTCAATTATTCATCACGGGATCGGATATTCAAGGAGAGGATTGGGCTAGATACTTCCCAGGCCCGTCTACCACTGACGAGGAACGACCGACCCAAGATTTGTATAGTGGGCACCGACTGAGTTATGGCTCCACATCACATGCGCATGTATGAGTTTATTAGTATTGAATTTGAATTTGTTTTGACTGTAACTTATTAGTTTCCTTTAACTTTATTAATTTCCTTTTGAAGGCTTCATGCGATGCTGCAACAGATGACTACATTCAGGATCCAGACACGATGATGATGGTAAGACAATATAAATTGTTGTGAATTGTTATGTAATTTTCTATACTAAGTTTTATATTATTATGTAGCCTTCTACTGGACCTGACATCACCGCCGATACATGTCATCCTGCGCTGCATCCGGCTATAAGGAGACGATTTGATGATGATGATCCCGATAGCGTACCTCGGCCGGCGGGAATGATGCACCTCAGACCAGCGGCTACATTGAGACACACTGGTTGCGGGACACATTGATTCGGCCTTCTTTCATTTTTTTTGTATTATGGCGTAAACAATATTTTTGTATACATTAACAACAATATATAATCGAATATGGCCATTAATTTTTTTAGTTCTCATTTCTTTTGATAGTTTCATATAACAACACAAGCACTAAGACTTAACTTCCACTTCAATTAAAATAAAATTTAGTACAACAAAGAAGGAAAACAATACTACAGCACAAGCACAAACACAAACATAGACTGCTAACATAATAAAAATACATAAAATATGAAAATAAACACATACATGCAAGTGTTTAGCCTCGACTGCCATTTATTCTCCGCTCCAACCACTTAAATCGTTCTTCCAACTGTTCTTTTTCTTCTTCAACCTCTTTAAGTTTCGCCTTCACCTCCGCAAGTTCCCGTTTATATTTTTTTTTCTGTTCCTTTTCGGCTTCACAAGTCCATTCCGCTTTCCATTTTTCTCATCCTACCTCCTTCAGTTTAGCCCTCAAGTCTGCAATAATTCTACTGCCTTCTCTTTCACGTTCCTCTTGTGTTGTACGCAAATTATTAAGATAATGCAGTTGTTCTCTGTAGCATTGCTGATAACATGGGTGGTCAGCCCATTCCTCAAAATCACACATAGGTTCGTTGGGATCCTTGTAAAACTGATTCAAACAATGCCANTTTATGTCAGCTGGTCAGCTTTTTCAGTTAGACAAGACAACAAACACATAACGTAGTGGTAAGTCGCGCTATATACATAACGTACTATCCAACGACGCTATATTTTGCGTCTTAAATTTCTTGATGTTGACAGGACGACTTTATGTCAGCTGGTCAGCTTTTTCAGTTAGACAAGACAGCACACACATAACGTAGTGGTAAGTCGCGCTAAATACATAACGTACTATCCAAAGACGCTATATTTTGCGTCTTAAATTTCATGATGTTGACAGGACGACTTTATGTCAGCTAGTCAGTTTTTTCAGTTAGACAAGACAACACACACATAACGTAGTGTCAAGCCGCACTACAATTTCATGATGTTGACCAACTTTATGTCAGCTGGTCAGCCTTTTCAGTTAGACAAGACAACACACACATTGATTCATCCTTCTTTGACTTTTTTTTGTATTTGGTGTAAATAATATTTTTATTTACATTAACAACAATATTTAACCGTGCTAAATATACATATAATTTTATTAAATTATCATTTAAATCGGTAATATGGGAAAGTACAAATCATAATTAACAAGCATAATTTTATTTCATAAATCTTGTAACATATACATAGACATGAAATTATTACAACATCAACTCATGGGTAGTTAGGTACACTAGAAGAACACCCGCCACGATTAGTTTTGCCACCCAAACCAGCTGAAGGACATTTACGTCGGTCGTTTCCTGTTTTCGAGCATATACCACATTTGCGCGCATAAACGGTATCACTAACATCTATTTGGTTCCGTATGCGCATTCTCTTCTACACCTGTATTTTATGCAAATAGGACTTGTTACACACCATTTTAAATGGTTCCGGAGGCCAATAATGCTCAACACCCACTGGCTACAACTGACCACTATAAGTGTTTATGTACTTCGCAACACTATATTGTTGATCAACATAGTTGGTCTCCCCAAAACTAATACGTTGAAAACACTTGATGGTATGTGAGCAAGGCATGTGGCTGTGATGACCCAAAAGGTCATCCTAAGTAATCCTAGCTAAATCTATGATCCGAGGTCCGAAAGCCTCTGTTAATCTCACCTCGATATACGTGCGCATCCCGGGCGTGTAGCCGGGAAGTCCTTATGTTGAAATTTTGATGAAAATGGAATTTGATGATAATTAAATGAATAAAGTTGACTCTTGTCAATATTTTTGGTAAACGGACCTGGACACGTAATGTGACAGTCTCGGAGGGTCCGTAAGAAAATATGGGACTTGGGCGTATGCCCGAAATCGAATTCCGAGGTCCCAAGCCCGAGAAATGAATTTTTAAAGAAAATTATTTTCTGAAAATAATAAAGACTTTTAAAAATGATAATTAATGTGAAAACCGTGTTACCGGGACCGTATTATGGTTCCGAAGCCGGAAACCGGTTTATTATATGTTATGTGAGTTATCTGCGAAACTTGGTGTAAAATGGACTTGAAATGACGTGATTCGGATTAAAATTGGAAAAATTGAGTTTTATGAAGTTTTAAGAAAATTCTAAGAGTTTCGAGGTTTAATTCGATGAATATTATGATATTTTGATGATTTAAAATCTTGAACAAGTCCGTAGGATGTTTTGGGAGTCGTGTTTGTCTTTGGTTTTGAGCCCCGAGGGCTCGGGTGAGTTTCGGGTAGCTAACGAGGTGTGAAAACATGGAAAAATCTGGTGTTTTTATCTCAGTTGTTGGTGTCCAGGAATTTAACACTATGAGAACGCATTGATAGCCATGCGAACACATAGCACACGTGGGAGGGGGCTGGGATTACTCTGTGCGAACGCAAGGACTTGTTCGCGAACGCACAAGCCAGGGAACTTAAGCCTATGCGAACGCGGCTAGTCCGGTGCGAACGCACTGCATGCTAAGGGAGCTGGGGTGGGGAGCCACTTTGCTCTGTGCGAATGCGGCTCTGGGCTCGCGAACGCATAGGCCTGGGGAGATAAGCCTGTGCGAACGTGGCTCAGTGCACGCGAACGCATAGAGTATTTTGCCCAGGTAATTTTTTCAAGTCCAAAACAGAACCATTTCGGGATTCTTTCCATTTTCCACTTCTCTTTTCTTCCCCAAGCCTCCATAACCGAGAATCAAGCTCCCCAACCTCCATAACTCCATAGGTAAGTGTTCTTAACATCATCTTCTCTTATTTTCATCAATCGATCACTAGAATCTAGGCCTAAAATCAAAGTAGAAATTAGGGGTTTTGGGTAGAGTTAGGGCTTCGGGAATTTTGGGTGATCCAACCTCAATTTGAGGTCGGATTTCAAAACAAATCATATATTTGAACTCGTAGGGGTATGGGTGATCGGGTTTTGGTCCGAGCCTCATGTTTGGACCAAGCGAACCCGGGGTCGAATTTTGGTATTTTTGGAAGAATGCTAGGAATTGTATATTTAGGCTATGGGATTGTATTAATGAGTCATTATTGATGTTAATGAGTTAATTATGTCTAGATATTGTTGTTACGGAGTTGAATTCAAAAGGAAAGGCGGTGTTAGAGACTTGATTGCTATTTTTGGACCCGAGGTAAGTGTTTTGCCTAACTCTGGTGAGGGAATAGGTATCGTATGTTATTTGCTAAGTGTTTATCATGTGCAATGCATAAGTGAGGTGACAAGTACCTATGCATTGTGTGACAAGCATGCCCGTGAGTCTATTTTTGATGAAATTCTTGTCCTTGTTTCCACATCTATTGTATTATAAATTTATCTCTACTTGGAAGTTGATTGTTGTTGAAAATCCTCGTTGATGAACTCGTGATGTAATGATCCTATTGGGGACCCAACTGTAAAGAATATTCTTGGAAGGGTTGGTTATAGCTGAGACCCTTGCCGGGCAATTTGTTATGATAATGACTGATATTTCCCCTTGCCTGGTGATCATGATTTGTGATTCCACCATGCTGCATTACTTGCCATTTTGATAGTTGTCATTGCATTGGTGAGGAAGAGTGTAAAGCACGAGGGGACATTCCGTGCCATATTTTATATTGTTATGCACGAGGGGACATTTTGTGTCGTATTTTATATTGTTATGCACGAGGACATTCCGTGCCGTATTTTATATTGTTATGCACGAGGGGACATTCCGTGCCGTATTTTATATTGTTATGCACGAGGGGACATTCCGTGCCATATTTTATATTGTTATGCACGAGGGGATATTCTGTGCCACATTTTTATATTGTTATGCACGAGGGGACATTCCGTGCCATATTTTATATTGTTATGCACGAGGGGATATTCTGTGCCACATTTTTATATTGTTATGCACGAGGGGACATTCCGTGCCATATCTTTTCACTGTTTAATCTGTGTTGTCAATTCCCGTTATTATTTCTGGATATTTTATACATCTGTTTTCGTTTCCGTCATTTCAGTATTTGCTGTCCCTTACCCCCAGCATGTTCTTCCCCGTAATTGTCTTCTTGTTTAGTTTCTGCTATACTACTGAACTGCACAGGTACAATTTGTTATCGTGTCCTAGCCTCGTCACTACTTCGGCCGAGGTTAGGATCGGCACTTACTCAGTACATGGGGTCGGTTGTACTGATGCTACACTGCACATATTATTGTTGTACATATCTCTCACTCGGACCCAGTGGATAGTATTGAGGGAGTTTCCTTCATTCCACCTCAGAGGCTTCAAGGTATAACCGCTGGCGTTTGTGGGCCTTGGTCTCTTCTATCCTTAGTTCTTGATTTCTGTCTTGTCTTTCCTCTAGTTTTCAGAGACAGTCATGTATTTCCTTTCAGACTTTGTATTTAGCACTCCTGTAGACAGTTCGTGAATTTGTGACTCCAGGTTTTGGGGAATTATTGCGAAGTTGTATTATGTTGTTTTACTTAGCCTTGAAACTTTATCTACTTCCGCTGTTAAATTGTGACCTGTTTTTAGCTTATTCTGTCAATTCAGTGTTATCCATGTTAATTTAACTGTACACGTTGGCTTGTCTAGCGGTTTCAACGTTAGACGCCATCACGTCCCGAAGGTGGGATTTCAGGTCGTGACAGTTGTATATGGACCATTTCCCACAAGAGCATAACCTTGATGATTCATTTACAGTATGTACATTATTCGCCCGATTTTGATGGATAGCGGTGCAAACTTCAAAAATATTTCTTTTGTTATCATACTGCAAAAATGAATGTCAATGTTCTCGCCGTCCGTATTTCTCAAATCTCTGCATCGGCACTGGCATAAATTCAACACCCCTTTCCATCAATTCCGTTGCAGCTGCAGAACGTTCAACAAATCTCTCCGCCATCTGCTTGAACGACATTCACACCATGGTTGTGACGGGCAATCCTCTTGCCGACTTCAATAACCCATTGAAGGACTCTGACACGTTTGTAGTAAGAACTCCCCATCGTCTTCCACCATCCGCATGCAAAGTCCACTTTTCAAGGTTATGTCGCATTAGCCAACAATAGGCTGCCTCGTCTTCTTTCCTAATAGATTCCATATGCCTCCGGAATTTGTGTTGTTGGTGGTCCGTTGCTGCCATCCACATCAAATCATGTAGATCCTTCTTGGGATATGCCTTCTGGAAATTGGCCTTAAATTGCCTCACACAGTAACAGTGGTATGCATAAGGCTCTTTCCATACAGACAAGTTATTCACAAAACTTAATATACCACCATGACGATCAGATATTAGACAAATACCTAAACGTTGTTTCACAACGTGCTCTTTCAGGTGGTTCAAAAACAGCGTCCACGTCTCTGTGCTTTCATTGGCACGAAAAGCAAAATCTAGAGGAAATATCTGGCCATTAACATCCACTGCCACGGCTATCAAAAGCTTGATATCGTACTTTTCATAGGCATGAGATTCGTCTATGGATATTACGGGCCGGCAATGCAAAAAACCATCAATTGCTGGCTTAAACGCCCAGAACACGTAATTGAATATGTATTCTGGTGTTCCCGGACTCCACTCAAGCTTCCATTCAACGACCGTCCCGGGATTAAAGTGCTGCAGTGCGGCAATGTACTTTGGTAGAGCTGCAAAAGACTTATACCAGTTACCGGAGACAATTTTAAATGCTCATTTGCGCCCGAGAAATGCCTTTCTTCTCGTAATAGTATGGCCATATTCCTGGTGGACTGATGTAATGCACTCTTTTATTTTATACCTTATGGACGCTTCGATGTGCGAAATAAGTACAAGAGAAATCAAGTCAGTATCCAAGTTGAAGTGATTACCGTTGAATGTGTCCATTTCACATGTGTGGATGGGAATGTATTTACCCACTTTCCACATACCTGTCTTCTTCTTGGACGCACGTAACATCCAAGGACATGGCCAAAACCACCTGCGGCAAACAACCTTGTATACATCCGGACTTGACTCCCATACCTGCATCTCACGAAACTCTTTTATGTTGTTCATTTTACAATCCCTGCTTACGTGTGCTTTATCGGGGAAAAACATCCCCTTTACAAGCACTGTTGGTCTAGACCCATCCCACATTGCTTCCCGGATGTAACGACCCAGCCTGTCGTTATGGAAAACCCTGCATTTAAAGTATTTTTATTGACTTTTTATATATTGGTCATTCTATTATTGATGCATTAGAGTTGATAGGCTTGAAATCAGAATGGTTAAATGAGAATTCAGTAACTTAGTCTTTAAAGATAGCCTTATAATGGAAAAAGTCAACTGAGAGTTGACTTATCGATAAACGACCTTGGAATGCGGATTTTATGGCTCGGATAGCTTCGTTAGGTTATTTGGGACTTAGGAATATGTTCAGAATATTTTTGTGATGTCCGGTGTAGAATTAGGCTTGAATCGGCGAAAGTTAGTTTTTGGCGATTTCCGGTCGGCAGTGGAAAATAGGCTATCCGGGTCGGAATGGAATTCCGGAAGTTGGAACAGGTTCTTAATGTCATTTTGGATATGTCTACAAAATTTCAGGTAAATCGGAGTTGTTTTGGTTGGTTTCGGCGTAGTTGGCGAATTTTAGAAATTTCAAAGTTCATAGGCTTGAATCCGATGTAAATTTGGTGTTTTGATGTTAGTTTTGGTGTTTCGAGAGTGCAACTAAGTTTGAATAATATTATGGGATATGTTGGTAACTTTGGTTGGGGCCCCGAGGGGCTCGGGATTGATATCGGATGGTTATCGGACATTTTTGGCCTTAGGAAATCTGTTGAGTGCTGTTCTGGTGTTTTCGCACCTACGGATGGGGAGCCGCAGGTGCGGTCTCACAGGAGCGGGCGAGGCACCACAGGTGCAAAAATTTGGCCAGGAGAGAGAATTCCGTAGGCGCGAGGAATTTGTCGCACCTGCGATATCGCAGGCACGGAAGGAGCATCGCACCTGCGAAGCCGCAGGCGCGAGTTAGTGATCGCAGGTGCGAGAATCACTGGACAGAAGGTATAAAAACCAGCCTTCCTGAATTTAGCCATCTTTCTCAATATTTCATCCGGGTTTGAAGTCCTTGAAGGGTTTTTGAAGAGGGAATTCAATAGCTCTTCACCAAGGTAAGGTCTTTGGACTCTAAACTCGTTTACATGTGATTAAAGGTCGGAATTATGGTGAATATTAAGGAAAAGTCAGTGTAAATTTGGGTGATTAGGGCTTGGGATTTAGAATATTTGAATTGGTGATTTGAGGGGTCATTTGGACTCAGAATTTAGTGTTCTTTATATGTACGGACTCGTGAGATGACGAAGAACAGTTTGGTATAAAATTTTCTGGATTTCGGGACGTGGGCCCGGGTGTCGGGTTTTGACCGGTTTCGGATTTTTGGGTGAATTTTGATATTTTCAATTGGTAATTGTTCCTTAAGCATATATTGATGATAAAAATCTGAACTTGATAGATTTGAAGCTTTCGGAAGTTGATACGAGAGCAAGCGTGTTGCGGAATAGCATCCGGGCTAGTTTGGAGGTAACTAATGTCTTGAAATCCTGTCCTGAGGGTATGAAACCCCGGACTATGCATCCTTTCACGGGTTTTGGAATGCAAAGATTGGAACTTTGGAAATATATTCCCTATTTAGGCAACTATTGAGTTGCGAAACTGATTTTTAAGCCTATGCTTAATGGTATTGATATATTTTGATATGATTTGGGCTGTAAGCCATGTTTGGGGCCTAGTGCCGATCTGTTTACCCCTTGGGGGCTGTTTTTACTATTTTTCCTCACTTGATATGTTATGATTTTCACTCAGTATTTTCTTGATAATTGTTTTGACACTTAGAGTATTTTGAAACTATTTCTTGAAAATGAAACACTGTTTTGGGTCGAGAACCCGGTATATTTATGGCCTGAAGGGCAAATTGAGAGTGTCTGACTGAGTGAGGTTGCGGGCCTATATTGTGAGGATGCTATGATATGAGTGAGGTTGCGGGCCTATATTGTGAGTGATTTATGCCGTGAGGCGGCTTGATATATATTGCGCTTGGGCTATAGGAGCCCCTCTGGAGTCTGTACACACTCCAGTGAGCGCCGGTACCGATTGAGTGATGATTAATGTTTGATGGGCTAATGTTATAGAGTGACTGTGAGGATGCCTGATGGGCTAATGTTACCGAGTGATGGTGAGGATGCCTGATGGGATAATGTTACAGAGTGACTGTGAGGATGCCTGATGGGCTAATGTTACCGAGTGATGGTGAGGATGCCTGATGGGAAATGGTTACAGAAAATGATTTGGTCCGAGGGGCATATTTATGATGATTTTAATAATGTTTTCGAACTATGATTTACTTCATTTTTAAACTGGCTTTTACTGAGAACTTTACTGAGATACACTGATATTACACTTGTTTCAAAAGATTTCTGGAAACTGATTTCGAGCTTATGTATTTGATGAATACTACATGGTTACTTGGTGTTTACTGGTTTTGTGAAATTGTGTATCTGTCTTGTGTGCTTTATATTCTCAGACTATGATTTCTTTCCATTACTACTGAGTTGGCGTACTCATCATTACTCCCTGTGCCTTGTGCACAGATCCAGGTACTAGATCGCAGCAGTAGCTGTTCAGTTGATAGTAGCAGTACACGGGATTCGAGTTAGCTAGCAGCGTCCACGGCTTCTCCACTTCCCCTCCTACTTTTAGTCCTAGTTTTGGATTCTGAGATAGATTGTATTTAGTAGAGTCAATTTTATTTCCGTTAGATGCTCATGACTATTGACTCCAGTTCTGGGAGGTTGTTTAGAGTTGTTAGTTCATTATTGGGGGCGTAAGACTTATATAATTAAATTCTTTGTTATGATTGTTGTTATTTGCTATATTGTGAACCGTTAAAATAAGAGTAATTGCGTAGTAAGGTGATGGTTGGCTAGCCTAGTTCCACAATAGGCGCCATCATGGCCTGTTAGGATTTGGGGTCGTGACAAGATGGTATTAGAGCTCTAGGTTACATAGGACTCAACGGTCATGAGCAGGTTTAGTAGAGTCTTGCGGATCGGTACGGAGACGTCTGTACTTATCTTCGAGAGGCTGAAGAACTTTTAGGAAACATCTCTATTTTCTTGAACTCTTTCGTGCCAATCTATTGATTCTTGAATCTAAACTTATGTTGTTTTATTCTCTCACAGATGGTGAGGACACGTAATACCGAGCAGGGTAACCGGGCACCAGCTGGACCCATGAGAGGCCGAGGCCGCAGCCGAGGCCGTGGTAGAGGTAGGGGACCAGCTCAAGCAGCAGTCGGGGCAGTACCAGAGGATCCCCCAGTTATCGAGGATCAGGTTCCCATTAATGTTGCCCCAGCAGGACGGGCTCCGGCACCTGCTATGCCTATTGTGATCCCGATTCTCCAGGATACTTTGGCTCAAATATTGATGGTGTGTTCCAGTTTGGCTCAGGCAGTTGTTGCGACTACTACTGCCAATGCAGCTCAGGCCGGGGGAGGCAACCAGACTCCAGTTGCCCAGACACCTGAGCCAGTGGTACGAGATATCCAGGAACCAGGAGTAGACCTAGATCAGCCAGTAGCTCCAGCTCAGGGTTTTGAGGTCGTTGCTATGCCTGAGGATGAGCAGCGCAGGTTGGAGAGGTTCAGTAGACTGAGACCTCCGTCTTTCAGTGGTGCAGAGGGCGAGGATGCCCAAGGTTTTCTTGATAAATGTCAGAGAATGCTTCGTACGACGGGTATTTTGGAGACCAACGGAGTTTCATTTGCTACTTATTAGTTTGAGGGTGCTGCATTTACTTGGTGGGAATCATTCGAGAGGCATAGGCCGGTTGGTTCAGCACCTCTTACCTGGTAGCATTTCTCCACTATTTTTCTGGAGAAATATGTTCCTCAGTCTCATAGAGAGGAGCAGCGCAGGCAGTTTGAGCTGCTGCGCCAGGGAGAGTTATCAGTCACCCTGTATGAGATGAGGTATTATGAACTGGCCAGACATGCTTCAGAGTTAGTCCCCACGGACAGGGAGCGTATCAGGAGATTTGTGGATGGTCTCACGTATCAACTTAGGATTTTGATGACCAGAGAGAGGGTGTCAGGAGCTACATTTGAGCATGTTGTTGATATAGCTCGAGACATTGAGTCAGTTCGCAAGCAGGAGCGTGTTGAAAGGGAGGCTAAGAGGCCTCGGGGATTAGGTAATTTCAGTGGTGCTCCTCCCAGAGGGCAATTTCAGCCTAACAGAGGTCGTTCATTTAGACCTCTACAGCCAGCTCGCCCAGCTTACAGTAGTGCATCATCAGGGCAGGGTCCCCGTAATTTTCACTAGGGGCGTTCATCTTTTAGTGCTCTTCCAGCTCAGAGCTCCGCCCGAGCATCATCTTATCAAGGTTCTTCTATGCGTGGTTCATCTGGTGATTATAATGGCGGCAAAGGTTCTCGTTCATTTTCATCCCCAGCTTCAGGTGGTTGTTACGAGTGTGGACAGTTCGGGCATGAGTGGAGGTTTTTCCCTCGTCGTTCTAATGGCTCATCCCAGTAGAGGGATCGGCCTTCGGCGTCAGCTCCAGTCACTTCACTACCTACCCAGGCAGTTAGGGGTGGTGGTCAGGCAGCTAGAGGCCGTCCTAGAGGAGGAGGTCAAGCAGGTGGAGGCCGGGCACGTAATTATGCACTTCCGGCTAGGCCTGATGTTATGGAATCTGATGCGGTAATTATAGGTACTATTCCAGTTTGTCACACTGATGCTTTGGCTTTATTTGACCCTGGTTCCACGTACTCTTATGTCTCATCCTATTTTGCTCATTTTCTGAATATGCCCCGTGAGTATTTGGTTACGTCAGTTCATGTTTCGACTTCGGTGGGTGAAACTATTGTTGTGGACCGTGTGTATCAGTCGTGTCTTATATCTATTAGGGGTATGGAGACCCGAGTGGACCTGATGTTACTGAGTATGGTCGATTTTGATGTAATCCTGGGCATGGATTGGTTATCCCCATGTCATGTTATTCTTGATTATCACGCTAAGACCGTGACCCTAGCTATACCCGGAATTCCGAGAGTTGAGTGGAGAAGGTCTGTAGAGCATGTGCCTAGTAGAGTGATTTCCTATTTAAAAGCTCAGCGTATGGTTGGGAGAGGGTGTGAATCTTATCTTCCGTTTGTGAGGGATGTTAGTAGTGAGGCTCCTTCTTTTGATTCGGTTCCTATAGTCCGCGATTTTCATGATGTATTTCCTGCAGACCTACCAGGCATGCCACTTGACAGGAATATTGATTTTGGTATTGACTTGGTGCCCGACATTTTGCCTATTTCTATCCCACCTTACCGCATGGCACCAGCAGAGTTGAAAGAATTAAAGGAGCAACTTCAAGAACTCTTAGATAAGGGGTTCATTCGACCTAGTGTGTCGCCTTGGGGTGCGCCGGTGTTGTTTGTGAAAAATAAAGATGGCACCATGCGAATGTGCATTGATTATACACAGCTGAATAAGGTTACAGTAAAGAATCGGTATCCTTTGCCTCGTATTGATGACTTATTTGATCAGCTCCAGGGAGCTAAGGTATTCTCTAAGATCGACTTGAGGTCAGGGTACCACCAGTTGAAGATTCGGGATTCTGACATTCCGAAGACGGCTTTCAGGACCAGATATGGTCACTATGAATTCCTGGTTATGTCATTTGGGCTGACCAATGCCCCGACATCATTTATGCAATTTATGAACAGGGTGTTTCAGCCCTACCTTGATACTTTCGTTATTGTGTTCATTGATGACATTCTGGTTTATTCTCGTAGCCAGGAAGAGCATGCTCAACACTTGAGAATTGTGTTGCAGAGATTGAGAGAGGATAAGCTTTATTCAAAATTCTCCAAGTGTGAGTTTTGGCTTGGTTCAGTGGCTTTTTTGGGGCATGTGGTGTCTAGTGAGGGTATTCAGGTGGATCCGAAGAAGATTGAGGAGGTGCAGAGTTGGCCCAGACCGCCTTCAGCTACAGAGATTCGGAGTTTCCTCGGTTTGGCGGGTTACTACCGTCGCTATGTGGAAGGATTCTCTTCTATTGCTTTACCATTAACTAGATTGACACAGAAGGGTGTTCTATTCAGATAGTCTGATGAATGTGAGGAGAGATTTCAGAAGCTCAAGTCAGCATTGACTACAGCTCCAGTGCTAGTGTTGCCTACTTGTTCGGTTATTATATGGTTTATTGTGATGATTCTAGAGTTGGCTTGGGAGCAGTGTTGATGCAGGACGGTAGGGTGATTGCCTACGCGTCGAGATAGCTGAAGGTGCACGAGAAAAATTACCCAGTGCACGATCTTGAGTTAACTGCCATTGTTCATGCCTTAAAGATTTGGCAGCATTACTTGTATGGGGTACAATGTGAGATTTACACCGATCATCGTAGCTTGCAGTATCTGCTGAGGCAGAAAGACTTAAATTTGCGACAGAGGAGATGGTTGGAGCTTCTCAAGGACTATGACTTAACTATTCTGTATCACCCGGGAAAGGCCAATGTAGTGGCCGATGCCTTGATTCGCAGAGCCGAGAGTTTGGGGAGCCTCGCTTACCTTTCAGTAGCAAAGCGACCGTTAGCATTTGATGTTCAGGCTTTAGCGGGACAGTTTGTGAGATTGGATTTGTCAAACCCTCCGCGAGTGGTAGCTAGCATGGCTTCCCAGTCTTCTTTAATCGATCAGATTAAGGCACGACAGTATTATGACCGCCACTTGTTAGTTCTTCAGGATAGGGTTCGTCGGGGTGATGTCGGGATGTGACTATCGATGATGACGGGGTTATGAGGATGAAAGGCCATATTTGCGTGCCCAATGTGGATGGTATTCGGGAGTTAATATTAGCAGAGGCTCACAGTTCGCGGTATTCTATTCATCCGGGTGCCGCGAAGATGTACCAGGATCTGAGGCAGCAGTATTGGTGGAGGCGGATGAAGAGAGATATTGTTGAGTATGTAGCACGGTGTCTCAACTGCCAGCATGTCAAGTATAAGCACTAGAGAGCAGGTGGACTACTTCAGAAGTTAGATATTCCGGAGTGGAAGTCGGAACAGATCACCATGGATTTTGTAGTTGGGCTTCCACGAACTTCGAAGGGTTTTGATGCTATTTGGGTCATTGTGGATAGATTGACCAAGTCCGCGCACTTCATTCCTGTCAGCACTTCTTATACTTCAGAGCGGTTAGCTGGTATTTACATTAAGGAGATTGTCCGGTTGCATGGAGTTCCAGTTTCTATCATTTCTGACAGGGGTACTCAGTTCACATCTCAATTTTCGAGGGCCGTACAGAGAGATATGGGTATTGAGGTAGAGTTGAGCACTGCATTTCATCCTCAGACTGACGGGCAGTCGGAAAGGACTATTCAAAATCTGGAGGACATGTTGCGGGCTTGTGTGATTGATTTTGGTGGTTCATAGGATCAGTTCCTGCCACTAGCGGAGTTTGCATATAAAAACAGTTATCAGTCCAGTATTCAGATGGCCCCGTATGAGGATTTATATGGTAGGAGGTGTAGATCGCCGGTTGGTTGGTTCGAGCTTGGGGAAGCTAAGTTATTAGACACAAATTTGGTTCAGGATGCGTTGGAGAAGGTGAAGTTGATTCAGGAGCGACTTCGCATGGTGCAGTCTAGACAAAAGAGTTATGCGGACCGAAAGGTTCGGGATGTATCTTTTATGGAAGGGGATAAGGTACTGCTGAAGGTATCACCTATGAAGGGTGTTATGAGGTTCGGAAAGAGAGGAAAGCTAAGTCCGCGATTTATTGTTCCCTTCGAGGTGCTTCAGAAGGTTGGAGAGGTGGCTTATAGACTTGGCTTGCCACCCAGTCTATCGAGTGTTCATCCGGTATTTCATGTGTCAATGCTCAGAAGATATGTTGGCGACCTGTCTCATGTGTTAGACTTCAGCACAGTTCAACTTGAGAATGATATGTCTTATGAGGTAGAGCCGGTGGCTATATTGACTTGTTATAGATTTTTCATTCTATTATTGATGCGTTAGAGTTGATATGCTTGAAATCGGAATTGTTAAATGAGAATTCAGTAACTTAGTCATTAAAGATAGCCTTATAATGGGAAAAGTCAACTGAGAGTTGACTTATCGGTAAATGACCTCAGAATGCAGATTTTATGGCTCGGATAGCTTTGTTAAGTGATTTGGGACTTAGGAATGTGTTCGTAATATTTTTGTGATGTCCGGTGTAAAATTAGGCTTGAATCGGCGAAAGTTAGTTTTTGGCGATTTCCGGTCGGCAGTGGAAAATAGGCTATCGGGGCCGGAATGTAATTTCAAAAGTTGGAACAGGTTCGTAATGTCATTTTGGATATGTCTGCAAAATTTCAGGTAAATCGGAGTTATTTTGGTTGGTTTCGGCGTAGTTGGCGAATTTTAGAAATTTCAAAGTTCATAGGCTTGAATCCAATGTAAATTTGGTGTTTTGATGTTAGTTTAAGTGTTTTGAGAGTGCAACTAAGTTTGAATAATGTTATGGAATATGTTGGTAACTTTTGGTTGGGGTCCCGAGGGGCATGAAATTGATATCGGGTGGTTATCGGACATTTTTGGCCTTAGGAAATCTGTTGAGTGCTGTTCTGGTGTTTTCGCACCTGCGGATGGGGAGCCGCAGGTGCGGTCTCGTAGGAGCGGGCGAGGCACCACAGGTGCGGAAATTTGGCCAGAAGAGAGAATTCCGCAGGCGCGAGGAATTTGTTGCACCTGCGATGTCGCAGGCGCGGAAGGAGCATCGCACGTGCGAAGCCGCAGGCGCGAGTTAGTGATCGCAGGTGCGAGAATCACTGGACAGAAGGTATAAAAACCAGCCTTCGTAAATTTTAGCCATCTTTCTCAATATTTCACCCGGGTTTGAAGTCCTTGAAGGGGTTTGAAGAGGGAATTCGATAGCTCTTCACCAAGGTAAGGTCTTTGGACTCTAAACTCGTTTACATGTGATTAAAGGTCGGAATTATGGTGAAAATTAAGGAAAAGTCAGTGTAAATTTGGGTGATTAGTTCTTGGGATTTAGAATATTTGAATTGGTGATTTTAGGGGTCATTTGGACTCCAAATTTAGTGTTCTTTATATGTACGGACTCGTGAGATGACAAAGAACAGTTTGGTATAAAAGTTTCTGGATTTTGGGACGTGGGCCAGGGGGTCGGGTTTTGATCAGTTTCGGATTTTTGGGTGATTTTGATATTTTCAATTGGTAATTGTTCCTTAAGCATATATTGATGATAAAAATCTGAACTTGATAGATTTGAAGCTTTCGGAAGTTTATACGAGAGGCAAGCGTGTTGCGGAATAGCATCCGGGCTAGTTTGGAGGTAAGTAATGTCTTGAAATCCTGTCCTGAGGGTATGAAACCCCGGACTACGCACCCTTTTGTGCGTTTTGGAATGCAAAGATTGGAACTTTGTAAATATATTCCCTATTTAGGCAACTATTGAGTTGCGAAACTGATTTTTAAGCCTATGCTTAATGGTATTGATATATTTTGATATGATTTGGGCTGTAAGCCATGTTTGGGGCCTAATGCTGATCTGTTTACCCCTTGGGGGCTGTTTTTACTATTTTTTTCTCACTTGATATGTTATGATTTTCACTCAGTCTTTTCTTGATAATTGTTTTGACACTCAGAGTATTTTGAAACTATTTCTTGAAAATGAAACACTGTTTTGGGTCGAGAACCCGGTATATTTATGGCCTGAAGGGCAAATTGAGAGTGTCTGACTGAGTGAGGTTGCGGGCCTATATTGTGAGGATGCTATGATATGAGTGAGGTTGCGAGCCTATATTGTGAGTGATTTATGCTGTGAATACCTAATTTTTGCACGCTTTTAATACTAGTATTTGGATGATTTTTAATTGTTTGTGCATGTTTGTTTGCATTCCTTTATTAAAAATACCAAAAAAAATTTCTAAATTTTATTTGTATATATTAGTTTGCATCTTTAAATTATATATATCCCAAAAAGATTTTTTTTTC
>ML302893.1:0-60172 GCA_005239505.1 Nicotiana paniculata
TTTCATGTGACAAGAACATCCATGATCAAGCAAGAAAATGCCTACGTCATCTCCTAGACTAGCTTAACCTATAATTTCACTTCGATTAACACACGGTTCTAGACTACACAAGATAGCATATAAAATCACTAAACCTTACTCACACATTGCACATGACTTAATCACAACGATTTTATTCAACTCTCAAGTCAAGCAAGCACACAAAATTGAGAGAATTAAGCAATATCACACTATGTAGCATACAAGTCAAACAACTGAGCTAAGACGTCATAAAATAGGCTATTTATTTTTACTCAGGCATCACATGTCAAACCAAATAAAAGGGAGAGCAGAATGTATGTCATAACCTAATATGCCGGCATCAAACATGTCATAGGGTATTTCTAAATTACTCAGTTTCTTCCTAACTACTCTAAAAAAATTAATTTAAAGTGCCCAGTTCAAGTTACACCCTTGGAAAAGAACCGGTGCCCAAAGAAAAACCAAGGGATACTACCTAATTATCCTAAAAAAAAAAAATTGGAATTTTTTAATCGGACTTTATCCCTCAAGAAAATTGTCCAACAGATCCATCGTTGGGAAAAATCCGAGATTTTTCTAAAAAAATAATAATTTTATACAATTACACCTCAGAAAGTAGTTTCTCCACTCCACACTTATGTTATGCATAGTCCTCGATGCATGATCCTCAATCTTTAGAGTCGGGATGACCCCACACTTAAGCTCAAACATGCCCCTCAGCTTCAACTTTTGGGTACTCAGACTTCCCCTACTCGCAAAATAAAAACAACACAAAACTAACACTAAAAAAATAATGAAAAGATATACAGGCTGGGTTGCCTCCCAACAAGCGCCTTATTTATAGTCGTGGCACGACTCTGCTACTTCATTACTTTTACTTCCACTTTGAGGATATGAATTGCGTCCCCAATTTTACATCAATTTTTCCGTCACGTTCATGGGGTGGTGGTGTAAGAATGAAGGATCCAAACAATAAATATCACATCTTGCACTTCTTGGCCCTTAGGTGAGGGATGTCATTTTGTCTCCTTGGCATCACAAATTTCAGAATATAAACACTTTGATCCTCATCCATTGACTCCTCTATATGCTCGACTAGATCAATTCCCATGTCACCAACCAACACAATGTTGAAAAGTCTTTAGAATGATGTCCAATACACTCCAACTCAAAAACTGCATTATTTTTGACATCCTCTATTTTATACTCTTCATCAACCTTGACATCATTAATAATTTGGACGATATTTGGATCCTCTTTCCGCTCCACAAGCTGGCCAGTATCCACAAATATTGATGGTAGGGCATCAGACAACTCAACCTTTTTATTCAATTGAGCCTACAAGTCATGGATATCTGAGCCAAATTGGTCTATCTCTTGCCTGAGCTCAGTTCTTCCTTCTATCAGTTGTTCTGTCATATTTGAAAGACCATCACGAAGAAACTCATGAGATTTTATTAGTTGAGCTTGTTCCTCTAGCCAAGATTGGCTCATTATATCCGCTTCTTCAAAATTATCTTCTGGTGGAAACTCGCTCTCTTCGTCGAGTTGAGGTTCTTCTTGGAAATTGGCCATTAATTCATCCATTATAGCCTGGAGTCTTTTGATAGCTAAGGCGTCAAGAACTTGATGCTCGGCTATCATGTTCCGTTGCTCCGATGCTTGTCTCATCAAGTCCATAATACGAGCCACTCTTTCCATATCCTCCACTTCCTTACTCCTATCAAACTCATTAACATTATTAGAAACATTAGCATAAAAGCTTTGAGAAGGATAATAAGAATTAGGACAACTATCCCAATGTCCACCTTGACAACCACACACATTACAAAAATTCCACACATTAGATTGAGATGGACAATATAGCCACATGTGTGGTCCTCCACAATATGGACAAGGATTGTCATAATAAGAATAACAACTATTCGACCAATTATCATTCCAAGATGCCATGTCAAGAAAGATAATAAAATATTAAATTAACATACAAATAAAAAATAAAAAAAATAAAAACTTAAATAGACAAAAGTAAAAATTCAATCTAGTAGAATAGTTAATTTCTAAGTCCCCGGCAACGGCGCCAAAAACTTGTTGGTCCCAAACGCACACGCAAGTATACGTGGTCGACAAGTAATATAGGATTGTAAGTCCAGATATCGTACCCACAGGGACTTGTGATTAACTATCAACTAAATTAAACCCAAACAATTAATCTATTCAAGCGAATACTAAAGTATGAATATTTAACTAAAATTAATCTAGAATAGTAAACTATGAAATTAAAGAAACAATTGGCGAACTTAGACACGAATTCAATAAGAGACGATATTCTAGAGTTATGGGTTGGCTAAAAATCCCGTTGAATTTTTCACCTAAATTGTCTAATTAATTTATCTAGCTTATTGATTGACGAGGTTAATATTACTCGTAGCCTTCTCCCGAAGTAATACTCATCTATTCAAGCTAACCTAAAGCCTATATTCCTATGAAATTAGGATTAACAAGAAGGCATTAACAATTTCCGTATAATAACCAAGCAAGGCGATTAGGTATATTCCTATCCTAACCGCGATCCGCTCCCCTGAAGGGTTAAGATCTTGCTCTACCCAATCTTATATGCAATCTAGAATTCCCCTCTCCCGAGTTCAANTTAAAGGAAGAGAAGAGAAGAAAAACTTGGTAGAAGCCTCCTTCAAGCGTGGTATGTGTTCCTCCACGTGAATTCCCCTTCAAAGTATGTTAGATCCCCTCAAAAATAAGCTTAGACTTGCTTTTATACGTGTTGGATAGTTTTAGGGCCGAAATAACCGTGTCCCGGACAAAATAGGACAAAATTCTCGTCACCGGTGCCCTGGATAGCGCTGGGCGCCCACCAGGGCGCTGCCCACAATTTCCATTCTGCCTCCAGCGCCACAAGTGGCACCCAGCCCTTACTGTGGCGCCCAAACTCGCAAAATTGCCGGTTCGTCCGATTTTCGTCCGTTTTGGCTCTAATTTCGTGCGTTTCGCCCCCAATTGATCCCGAATCATTCCTAAACATAAAAACACTTCAAATATAAATCATCACATTCAACAACTAAAAATCATGAAACAAAAGTAAAATATTAGTCGATATACATAGAAATCTATACACTTTAAGCTAAACATCACTTATCTTCTCTTCATGGTGGCAATCATTTGTATTTAGGAAATTGACGTTAGTTTAATTCAAATATTTTTCCTTTTGATAATCCACTTCTTTCACCTACTATTCTTCATGGCATGTTGTATTTTGTTTTCTGTTGAAGATCCCAATGCAAATAGACAAACAAAACATATCTTGTCCAAACCAATCCACTACTTTCACTTTTAGAAACCAAATGCAAATACATGACTCAACTCAAACAAATTCGATTTTAGATGATTATCATTAGCCTATTCTCAGTTGGGTTTGCTTCAAGACGTTTAATCGTCTTTCGTGCCCTCTCAGAAAAGGGTAATCTTGATCATTGTAAAAAGATTTATATAATATGGAAAACCCAAATACATTTTCTTGGAATATGGATATAAGGGGTTGTAGTGAAAGTGAAAACCCCAAAAGTTTCAATTTTTTTGCAATCAGATGGTTGTGGCTAAAGGAAGTACGGTGCAACCTTTACCAAAAATATCATACGGATTTTTTCCTATTCCAGGTATGTTAAGCCTATCCCTTCTTTCTTTTGGAATGGTCCAAATTATACTGAGGAAACGAGCAAATATACAGTTTCTATAAATTACTCTATTCATAGAAATAGTAGGGGTGTCTATATTCTTGATTCCCCATGAGAATTATTATTATTTTCTGTTCATGGGTCTCAGAATAATACGCAGATGGAAAAGTTTATCCGGAAGGAATATTGAGATTATTACGTACTTTTCATGCATTTCATACATGTGCATTGACCTATGATCAGATGGCGTTATATACGCGTATATGTGAATATATGTATATGGGATATGGGAAAAGGGTTACGGCATTATATACGCACCACCACCTGATCAGCTGGTATATGATGATGATGTTGCCCACAGTGGCTGAAATATGATTCAAACGGTGTTATATACGTATATATGTGTATGTATATTCAAATGGCGTTATATACGCATATATATGTATGTATATATATGTATATGGGATATGAGAAAGATTATGGCGTTATATACACACCACCACTTGATCAACTGGTATACGATGATGATTTTGCCCACAGTGGCTGATATGATATGATGGGATGCCCTCAGAGGCTGATGATGTAATGAAACATGTACCTATGCACGACATGACATTCATACGCATATGCATGACGCTAAAAGTAAATTTTGATTTACAAAGTTATTCATACATACAAGTTAAGTAATGTACTCTATATGTCATCCATGTCTCTTATGTATTTATTTATGTGCCTTACATACTCGATACATTATTCGTACTGACATCCCTTTTGCATGAGGACGCTGCTTTCATATCCGCAGGTCCTGATAGACAGGTCGAGAGCCCTCCAAGTAGGCTATCAGCTCAGCGGAAGATGTTGGTGCGCTCCATTTTGCTCCGTAGTTGCTTATTTGGTCAGTATAATTAGGACATGTATTGATTGGTATGACGGGGCTCAGTCCCGACCTTTATGATACTTATATTCCCTTAGAATCTTGTAAACAGATGTCATGTATACGAATACTTGTATGGCCTTGTCGGCTTATGTTTAGAGTTTATAAATAATTATATTGGCCCATTAGGCCCGTATGTCACGAGTATATGATAATGTAATAAAAAAGATACATTACGTTGGTACTCGGTTGAGTAATGTACATGGTGCCTATCGTGGCCCATCAGTTTGGATCGTGACAAAAGTGGTATCAGAGCAGTTATGTCCTAGGGAGTCTATAAGTCATGTTTAGTAAAGTCTTGTTTATGGGTGTGTCGTGCACCACACTTATAAGCAGGAGGCTACAGGGCATTTAGGATTGTCACTCTTTCTTCTTACTCTAGATCGTGTGGTGGAGCTAACTTATAAGAATCCAAACTCTTAGCTTCTATTTCATTCGTAATAAGACAATACGTACAGTTGGTAAGGGGTTGAATGTGGCGATGGAAGAGTTGAGTCATAGTGACTCGATTTTTGATGATGTTTACGATGAGTAAATGCAAGGTCTACAGTAGATCATATATGTATTAAGACACGTATGCCTCTTGATAAGAAGCCTTAAGGCAAGGATATCTATCCACCCATATGGTGAAAAGCAACGAGAGATTCCGAAGATAGATACAAATTTCAACAAACAAAGAAGCAAGATGAAGAAGGGTACGAGGCGCCTAGTTAATGAAAAATTAACAATATTTACAACTCAGGCAGAGGAATATAAGCATTTTGAGTTACCTTCAACAGTAACAGAGGTATGTATAATTGGCCACACCGATCTAAGTTACGCCTTATGGGAGCTAATATATATGGTTTAAAAAAAAGTGCGGGATATCAGAATCCTGCTAGGATTAGAGTAATCAAAATGGTGGATGAATTATTTGTATTAGTTGACATTTCCGAAATATAAAGTGCTAATAGATCTCCTTGTGAGACACCCCGATGGTGCACTCAAAAATAGTACAACTAGATATGAGTAATACAAAGATAGGCATTGGAAGCCACAAAAGGATAAATATCATCTTAGTATGACTCACGTCCCTAGTAGAGAGATAATGTTAAGCAGCCCGAAGGGCCAGCGGATGGAGCAAAGGGGAGTTAAAAGCAAAATAATACCTTGTCTATAAGTTTTCAGAATAAAGTTATAGATAGAAATGTTAGCAGGAAAATAAGAAGAGAGTTAATGAATCAATTATGAGTAAGATGTGATACATGGATGAAAATGGTAGATAAAAAAAGACAGTATTACAGAGTTTGTAGTCAAGTGAAGGAAAAGACAAGAAGTGGCAGGCCTTGAGACAACAAAAGAGTATAGGCCATAAAGTCATATCCTCATTTCGAGAAACAAGTTTGTGAGCAAATGGAAAAGTTAGACCTCCAAAGTAATACAAATCAGTTGGGCAGGTGAACGGGATAACTAAATGTGAATTAAGGACTGAATGATTGGATAATACTCAGTATCATTAGAATTTCAGATTTTTCCCCGCCGTTAATAAAATGGACACAAGAAGAAAATTCATGAGAAATTCAGAAAATGGTCATAGGAAGACACTTCCCTAAAGCAAGCAATTTGAGCAAAGTTAACCTTAAGGGACTATATGTGCTAGTTACACTAAATGTGAAATTTGTTATCCTTGGTACAGAAGGATTATCGCAAGGCGAGTAAGGGTCATTGATGACGTGAAAGGACGCCAAAGATGAAGAGGAAAAACATCTGTAGGTAGGTCATCATAGATCTAACTCTTAGAACTCCCCTAAAGGGGGGAATATGGAATGATGTGGCAGTAAGTCAGAATTAAGTGGATCTAGTAACTATGGTATAATAAAGGAAGGATGCGATAAGAATGAGAAAGGGATGAGATTGCACTTATTCAGATATTATGGAGGTGCTATGATTCCATAACATTAAGTAGGCGCGACGTCAAGAAAAGAAAGTAAAGGTTCCTGTACGAGTTGTTATCAATAAATAAGAAGCCAGTGTGATACGTAAGTTAAGACAAAAGAAATAACCCATGAAAGGTTACGTGGAATACTGATGCGAGAATGGGTCAACGAGCAGTTAATAATTGATCAGGAAAAGCCAAGTTATGGCTAAACAGGAGGATAGCATATCATGTAAGATAAACATAGTAAAACCCAACATGGAGAATTCAACCCGCAGTAATGTCATTATAATACTTGAGATATATTCAAATATGAGTCGGGGTAGTTAAAGGTACCGTATGAGTATTACGGGGATAAAAGAAAGACACTGGAAGGCAGTCAAAATATCAGTTCAGAAGCAACCCTACAAGCACAAGGGCACGGAGGTAAACAACTACGGATGATTATATGCAAGGAAGGACATTAAAAAGGTCCCTAATAAGCTCATAGCTTTACGAGAGTCAAGAGTTCTCCCTCAGTACTACAACGAAAGACTAGCCGAGGAGATAAGGAAGAAGGCTTCAACCTAAGCACAATGACCTAAAGAGGGAATGGTCATGTAACAACAGTTCAGTCTCGCAACAACAATATAAGAACTCCAAAGGAAAGTGGAACCTACCGTTGCTAATAAACGGGAAGTAAAATTAAAAGTAATATTCGGGATCATATGAGTTGTATGAAAACTTTGGCAAATGTGGGCACTAAGATAAGCTAAGTATGGACGCAACAATGGGGCAGAAAGACCAGGAAAAGTAATAGCTTACGTTGAAAGAAAGCTAAGATGGAACGAAAGAATTATTTGATCAAAGATCCAGGGTTAGTACGCTATGGATACACTCAATATTTTGGAGCATTATCCAGGAAGCATATTTGTTGACAATCATACGGCCATAGAAGACTCCGTTATAAGTTCAAAGAAATAATAAGCCCATAGCATAGACAAAGGATTGAATTGTTAGAAGATTGTATCATGGATATTCCATAACGCCCATGAAAGGCTAAAGTAATAACTAATACCATGAGAGACATATCAAAAGATAGCTTAAGACCATGTAAATGATGATCAGAAGGAAGAGGAAACTAAAGAATTACACCACCTAAGTAAATCAGGAGTCTGATTATTGGACCTAGAAAAATTATAGAAGTTGTGCTGGAGAACATGACAAAATCACTCTTAATATTAGATGTTCAAGAGAAATAACACAACAATCATAATCTATAATGGCTCTACAAGAATCCAGTTAGAAGAAGACCAGCCCCATAAGAAGTCAGGACGAAGCTCCCACAGGATTGTGTATGTACCAAAGGTCCGAGTATTATAATAGAGCTTCTAGTTATGGATGTGAAGGTAATGAAAGAGTTAGAAGATACTATGTGAGATTTTAAGGTATGTAAGGTAAAGGTGAACATCGTACGAGATACTCAAAGGCAGAATATGTGAATAGTCCATACTTTGGATAGAAGGCTAGAAGTGCTGGGATTCAATATCCAAGAATGATAGCCGCATAGTCAGTGTCATATCTCATAGCCTATGGTTTATAGGTATCGAGGAGGCTAATTAAGACAGTAAAGAAGCGTTAGAGACGATGTGATGTCTCGCTTGATGTCCCAGAATGACATAAGGAAATCTGTGATGCAAGCAAGTTGAAAGGTTACAAATAATATAAATAGAGTTGTGTAGGTCAAAAGCCATTGTATGGTGAAGCGACAAGGTTCTAGAAGACAAGAGTAAGAATAAGAAAGGGCGAGTGAGAAGGTAATGAAAATGGATAAGTCCTTAGGATTAAGCCCATGAAAACAAGAAGAGCTGATGGTTTCTCTAAGTTATACAAAGCTTAGTATAGCATGAATAAACCCAAAGGAGTCTAAGACTAATGTCATTTAGAAGGAATGGAATGCTGCCACAATAGTAGAATGAAGGTGTAATTGTGATAGGGAAAGGATGATGTTTGGGCCTTCGATTAAGTAAATGATTTCATGAATTGTACAGGATTAAAATACACACGTAAGGTAAATCACATTGGGATTCTATGAAATATGATTATGGAGGTATGATATAGTATCGCCCCTAGGTGGATCAAGAAAATCACTTCAAATGTTCCACGACGAAACGTGAGATCTAGCGACAGTGTTACATAAGAGATCAAGATATACATCTACATTAAGGTGAATCGACAAAGGATGGGCAAAAGTCACAAAGTATGAGGTGAGATTAGGCCGTCATTCTTAAGATGAATAGTAATGAAGAAGCATAGAAGGACATAGATTTATACATATAGGATAAGCAACAAGGGTAAATATTATGCAAACCACAGTAACGATAAATATTATGGTATAGTATGAACTTCCTAGATGCAGTAAAGTCATACGAATGGATAAACGAATCAATGAAACAAAGTATTACAATATTCGTAAGTTCAACAAAGTATAGAGCGAAGAACTTCAGTATACCTATAGATACCTAGAGGGGCATCTTATTAAGCTTTATATATGTTTACAAAGTAAGGCCTAGAAATTGGCTAAAAGCTGGAGGAAAAAAAAGTATAGAAGAGGCGCATAAGCGAACTTACAAGGTCAGAGTCGTACATGCTGCATGATAGAAGGTAGCAACAGTTACGAGATTGGAAGGATTCCGACCATAAGTCATGATGTGAGAAAGACGCCTAAAGGGGGGAATGCCCTGGCCTTTGGATTTAATCACAGAACAATTACCTAGGTGTTAAGGAGAGTGATAAAGTATTCGGAAGACACTGGCTATGAAGATGATAAGAGCACCAGTCAACATTCGAGGATGAATGTTCCAAAAGGGGGGATGATGTTACATCCAGCATTTTTGTATGTTAAAGTTTCGTCGTAAGTTAATCGAAGTAAGTTCGGGGATGAGATTATTTTGAGATTTTAAGCATTATGCTATTTCAAACAAGTGCTAAGTAAATTCGTGAAGGTGAGAGGGGAAACAAGTCAAAGAAAATGAATTTTTCGTCCAAGTTTGGCATGTTGGGATAAAATATAGGCCGAGCTTTAATACCCGATATTTATGGACTAGTGTCAGACAAGGTAGTACATGACCATGATATTAAGGTGTACTAGGTGTTAAAAGCGAGTAGTATTTTAAGTAAGTTAAGATAATTTTTTAATTATGCGGGTAATTGATTAATTGTTTGTTAATGGATAATTTACTAGTTAATTAATAACTAGTGAATAATTAATTAGTATATTGGATAAGCCTAAAAGGCTTTGACGTGGTGGAACCCCTAAACATATAAAGTGACTCATTACTTAAACTAAAACGTGGCAACTATAGTGTTCCACACCCATTCAATATATATAATTTTTTCTCTTCATGGTGGCAATCAATTGTATTTAGGAAATTAACCTTAGTTTAATTCAAATAGTTCTCCTCTTGAGAATCCACTTCTTTCACCTACTAATATTCATGGCATGTTGTAGTTTGTTTTCTGTTGAAGAATACCAATGCAAATGGAAAACAAAGCATATCTTGTCCAAACCAATCCACTACTTTCACTTTTAGAAACCAAATGCAAATACATGACTCAACTCAAAAAAATTCGATTTCAGATGATTAGCATTAGCCTATTCTCAGTTGGGTTTGCTTCAAGACATTTAATCATCTTTTGTGCCCTCTAAGAAAAGGGTAATCTTGATCATTGTAAAAAGATTTATATAATATGGAAAACCCAAATACATTTTCTTGGAATATGGATATAAGGGGTTGTATTGAAATTGAAAACCCCAAAGATTCAACTTTTTTGCAATCAGATGATTGTAACTAAAGGAAGTATGGTGCAGCCTTTCCCAAAAATATCATACAGACTTTTCCCTAGTCCAGGTATGTTAGAGCTATCCCTTCTTTCTTTTGGCATGGTCCAAATTATACTGAAGAAATGAGAAAATACACAGTTTTTATAAATTACTCTATTCATAGAAATAGTAGGGGTGTCTATATTCTTGATTCCCATGAGAGTTATTATTATTTTCTGATGGGTCTCAGAATAATACGTAGTTGAAAAACATTATCCGGAAGGAATATTGAGATTATTATGTACTTTTCATGCATTTCATACATGTGCATTGACCCATGACCATATGGCGTTATATACGCGTATATATGTGAATATATGTATATGGGATATGGGAAAAGGTTTACGGCGTTATATACGCACCACCACCTGATCACCTGGTATATGATGATGATGTTGCCCACATTGGCTGAAATATGATTCAAACGGAGTTATATACGTGTATATATGTATGTATATTCAAACGGCATTTGTATGTATATATATGTATATGGGATATGGGAAAGGTTATGTCGTTATATACACACCACCACCTGATCAGCTGGTATACGAAGATGATTTTGCCCACAGTGGCCGATATGATATGATGGGATGCCCTTAGATGCTGATGATGTTATGAAACATTTGCTCCGGAGTTGCTTATTTGGTCAGTATAATTAGGACATGTATTTATTGGTATGGCGGGGCTCAGTCCCGACCTTTATGATACTTATATACCCTTAGAGGCTTGTAGACATATGTCATGTATACGAATACTTGTATGGCCTTGTCGGCCTATGTTTAGAGTTTACAAATAATTATGTTGGCCCATTAGGCCCGTATTCACGAGTATATGATAATGTAATAAGAAAGATACATTACGTTGGTACTCGGTTGAGTAAGGTACCGGGTGCCCGTCGTGGCCCATCAATTTGGGTCGTGATAAAAGTGGTATCAGAGCAGTTCTGTCCTAGGGAGTCTATAAGCCGTGTCTAGTAGAGTCTTGTTTATGGGTGTGTCGTGCACCACACTTATAAGCAGGAGGCTTCAGGGCATTTAGGATTGTCACTCTTTCTTCTTACTCTAGATCGTGTGGTAGAGCTCACTTATAAGAATGAAAACTCCTAGCTTCTATTTCATTCGTAATAAGGAAATACCTACAGTTGGTAAGAGGTTGAATGTGGCGATGGAAGAGTTGAGTCATAGTGACTCGATTTTTGATGATGTTTACGATGAGTAAATGCAAGGTGTATAGTAGATCATGTGTGTATTAAGACGTGTAAGACTCTTGATAAGGAGCCTTAAGGCAAGGATATTTATCCACCCCTACGGTGAAAAGCAATGAGAGATTCCGAAGATAGATACAAATTTCAACAAGTCAAAGAAGCAAGATGAACAAGGGTACGAGGTGCCTAGTTAATGAAGAATAATAGTATTTACAACTCAGGCAGAGGAATATAAGCCTTTTGAGTTACCTTCAACATTAATAGAGGTATGTACAATTGGCCACACCGATATAAGTTACGCCTTATGGGAGCTAATATATACGGTTTTAAAAAAAGGGCGGGATATCAGAATCCTGCTGGGATTAGAGTAATCAAAATGGTGGATGAATTGTTTCTATTAGTTGACATTTTCGAAGGATAAAGTGCTAATAGATCTCCTTGTGAGATACCCCGATGGTGAACTCTAAAATAGTACAGCTAGATATAAGTAATACAAAGATAGGCAGTGGAAGCCTTGAAAGGATAAATATCATCTTAGTATGACTTACGTCACTAGTAGAGAGATAATGTTAAGCAACTTGAAGTTCCAGTGGATGGATCAAAGGGGAGTTAAAAGCAAAAGAATATCTTGTCGATAAGTTTTCAGAATAAAGTAATAGATAGAAATGTTAGCAGGAAAATAAGAAGAGAGTTAATGAATCAATTATGAGTAAGATTGATACATGGATGAAAATGGTAGATAAAAAAATGACAGTATTACAGAGTTTGTAGTCAAGTGAACGAAAAGACAAGAAGGGAGAGGCTTTGAGACAACAAAAGAGTATATGCCATAAAGTCATATCCTCATTTCGAGAAACAAGTTCGTGAGCAAAAGGAAAAATTAGATGTAACGACCCGGCCGGTCATTCCGAGAATTTAGCCTCGTTTCCCCTGTTTCTGCTTCATTTATGTGATTCGGCTTCATTTATGTGTGTTGGGTTGGTTGGTTCGTGTTCAGAGTGGTCAAGATGAGAATTAAGGCAATTAGTCTCTCAAGGTAGCCTAATAGTTGAGAAAGTCAACTGAGAGTTGGATTATTAGTAAACGACCTCGGAATGCAGATTTTATGGCTCGTCGTTAGGTGATTTGGGACTTAGGAGTGTGTTCAGAATATTTTTGTGATGTCCGGTGTAGAATATAGCTTGAATTGGCGAAAGTAAGTTTTTGGCAATTTTCGGTCGGCAGTGGAAAATAAGCTATCAGGGTCGGAATGAAATGCCGGAAGTTGGAACAGGTCCTTAATGTCATTTTGAGTATGTGTGCAAAATTTCAGGTCAATCGGAGGTGTTTTGGTTATTTTCGACGTAGTTGGGAAATTTGGAAGTTTCAAAGTTCATATGCTTGAATTTGATGTAATTTTGGTGTTTTCGTGGTTTTTTTGGTGTTTCGAAGGCTCGACTAAGTTGGAATAATACTATGGGCTGTGTTAGTATGTTTGGTTGGGCCCCCGAGGGGCTCGGGATTGATTTTGGACGGTTGGCGGGGTTTTGAAATTGGAAAATCTAAGAAAATAGCTGCTGATGTGATTTCTGGTGTTGGCCGCACCTGCGGAAGGGCAGCCGTAGGTGCGAAAAAGGCTAGGCAGGGGATTTTTCTGCAGGTGCGAAGTTTTGGCCGCACCTGCGAAGCCGCAGGTGCAGAATTTGGTCCGTTAGGTGGGATTTGGCAGGTGCGCACCTGGGACCGCAGGTGCGGGTCCTCATGTGCGACTAAACGTCCGCAGGTGCGAAATGCTGGCAGAAACAGTATATAAAGGGCCTCCGAAAAAATTCATTTATTTTCACCATTTTTGAATGCGAGAGGAGCTCTTTTGAAGGCAGATTGGAGAGGGGATTCGTGATTCTTCAGGAAAGGTAAGTTCTCGAGTTATTAACATCATTTCTATGCTATTTTAATTCGGGTTAGTCTTGTATTTAAAGGATTAAAGTAAGAAATGTTTGGAAAATGGGAGGAAAGAGTTGGGAATTTCTTTTGGCAATTTTAGTGGGCAATTGTGGCCCGATTTTGACGTTCTTGGTATGTACTGTCTCGTGGGAGGATAAGGGTTCTTGTGAATTAAATTTTATCGGATTTCGAGACGTGTTCCCGGGGCTCGAGTTTGGTCGAATTTCGAGATTCTTGTACAATTTGATAATTTTCTATTGGGTTGTGTTCCTTAAGTATATATTAATGATGTTGAACTGATTTTGGCTAGATTCGGAGAAATTGGGAGCCAATTTGAGGGGCATGAGCATTGCGGACAAGTGTTGTGGCCCGGTAGAGGAAGTAATGGTTATAAATCCTGTCCTGAAGGTATGAAACCCCGGACTTTACATCCTTTCACGGATTTGGAGTGACGCACACACTGGATGACGAGTGTGGGGCGTGCACGAACTGAAAAATTTGGAATTATGTATCTTTTTAGGCAGCTATTGAGTTGCGAAACTACTTTTTAAGCATATGTTTTACAATATTGCTATGATTTGATATAATTGGGCTGTAAGCCATGTTTGGGGCCTAGTGCCGATCTGTTTTAATCCCTTGGGGGCTATTTTACTGATATTGTCACTACTTTGAAACTATGATTTTACACTCAGTCTTTCTAGTGAAATTTTTGACACTCCTATTTGATGATATTACTATTTCTTGAAATGAAATACTATTTTGGGTCGAGAACCCCGTTTATTTATAGCCCGAGTGGCATGTTGAGAGTGTCTGACTGAGTGAGGCCGAGGGCCAATGTTGTGAGGATATTTATGATATGAGATAGGCCGAGAGTCTGGGAGTGATCGATGCAATGATTTGGCTAGTTTATTAGCGCTTGGGCTGAAGGAGCCCCTCCGAAGTCGGAGTCTGTACATATCCCCAGTGAGCGCAGGTACCTACAGAGTGCCGAGTGCCGAGTGACGAGTGCTGAGTGACGAGTGATTGGGAAGCATGAGTGACTGTTAGGTGCTGAGGGACTGGTTACCAGTGATGGTGAGGTATGCCCGATGGGATGATTATGAGTGACTGTGAGACATGCCCGAGGGGCTAATTATGATACATGTTTTTCCCAAAGGGCTACTTATGATTTTACTACTTTCACTCTGAGCTTATGATATATGTTTTGCCCAAGGGGACTCTATATGATTCATTCATTTTAACACTAAACCTTTAAGTTGAAATTGTTGAAAAATATACATTCTTCAAAGGATTTTTTTGAAGTTGATTTTAAGGCATGATGATTTCACATATCTATGTTATAGTGTTTGAAGGAAGGCTGTGCATCTTGTGATTTATGACATTGATTTTATGTGTTTCTTGCTACTCAGACCTGATTTATTTTTATTACTACTGATTTGGCGTACCCACATTACTCCCTGCACCTTGTGTGCAGATTCAGGTGTTAGGGCAGGGTGAGCTGTCTATCTGTTCCAGAGATTCTCGGAGGTCTGCGAGGTAGCTGCACGTGTCTGGAGTCCTGCTCCCTCTCCTGCTTACTATTATAGAATTTATTTTCGTCGAGTTGTATGTTTTATGTAGATGCTCATGACCAGTGACTCCGGGTTCTCGGGGGTTGTATTTAATGTTCAATATAGATTTAACTGTTTTATAAATGGTTAAAGGAACTTTTATGGGTAATCAGTATAGTAAAGATGTAAATGGAAGTTATTATGATTCGAGTTTGGGTTTTGGATGGCCTAGTTCCACGATAGGCGCCATCACGAATGGCCTAGATGTGGGGTCGTGACAGCTTGGTATTAGAGCGCTAGGTTACATTGGACTCACCGGTCATGAGAAGGTTTAGTAGAGTCCTGTGGATCGGTACAGAGACGTCTGTACTTATCTTCGAGAGGCTGCGAAACCCTTAGCAAAATCTCACATTTTTAGAAATTCTTGTCGTGCGAATCCATTGTATTCAGCCAAGAGCGTAACTATTGAATTCCTTCCATGTATTCGAGGGCGCACGAGGGAACCTGGTATCAGCTGTGCATCGATGGCTTGTAGCTTCCATGGATAAGATGTGATTTTGGCATGTTGGTAATGGGCCAGTCTGGAGGACTTGTGGCCGGATTCATTCTGTGGCTTGATTGCTGAGATTTTCGTTGTGTGGGCATATGTAATTGGGGACTTGTATGTTCGTTTGTGTTCTTATTGATGAGAATTGGTGACTAAGATGCCTATGTGGTGGATGTGATTTGATGGTTAGATGTGTTCAGACTGTGATATCTGTCGAAAGGGTTGGCTGGAAATGTGGTAAGATTTATTGAGTGTTCGATTTCTATCTCAATTTGGTATATGGACTTGAGTTGTGAGTATGTTGGAAGACCTCTCATGTTGTGTAGTTGTGGAGTGAGCCCTGGTGATGTCTTTGAGTTGATCATTTTCCCCAGTAACGTTTATGTATTTGATTAACGGTGTATTCCAGCCGTATTAGCAATCCTTGTTATTTTATTCATTGATGGCGTTCTGGCATATTAGTGTATCCAGGAGTAGCATACCCAGTATCTAAGATGACATTATAAGGATTCAGGGAGGAAAGGCTCTAAACCAATTCTCCGAGAGTGAATTTTTGCTCGGTTCAGTACCATTCTTGGGATATGTGGTGTCCAGGAGGGTATCCATGTGGTCAGACATGTATGGGTAGAGCTTCTAGAAGCTCGAGATTTCTGCGACCACCGCTCCAGTGTTAGTTCTGCCATCACCTTCAGGGTTTTACCGCGTATTGTGGTGTTTCGAGGGTAGGCGTTGGTAGTGTTCTTTTGCAGGAAGGTGTAGTGATTGCGTGATAGTTCTTGTCTTTAGAAGTGTATGGAGAGATCGCAGTTGAGGCTAAGAGGGCAGGGGTATCTCCTGCGGGTTGTCCCAGGGCGTGTGATCCCTATGTAGTTCTGTAATAAGTTCTCTTCTACCAGTAAAAGATATATGTTGTAACTGGAGTTTAGATCGCTTGTGGAAGTTGGTGTGACTATTGGAATGGTGGATGCGAGATTTGGCAATTGATTTGAGTGTTAAATGGTTTGGGTCATTTAAGCTTATGGAGGATTTAGTTGAATCCCACCAAAACATGGTGGCAATGTTGATGTGTGGGCATAGTCTTGTTTGTCTTGATCCTTGGCTTTGGGCCAAGTAGGGGAGTTCGTTATTGATAAATTAATTCCATGATTATGTGTGGTGTTGGTTTCAGTTCGAGTTATAGTGGTAAATCAGTTATGACCTGCAGGTATGGGGTTTGGGAATGTAACGAGTAATGGAAATTTCTTCGATATAAGTTATAATGTACTCTGTTGGGCAATTGGGTTCTATTGAATGATTTAGTGGAAATTGTAAAAGGTGTAGTGTGTGCAGTGTATGAATTTATTTGTGGCTTCGAGTGAGTGGATAACTTTCCTAGTATGTTAGTGTGCAAACGTGTCAGGTCGATTCTGTCTAATTGGTTAGTGTGATTGAGATTTATGTTAGAGGATGTCCAGGCTGGTGGTATTCTACATCATCATAGATTCTACATACCGGTATCAGGAAGGTGAAGGTAATGGCTTTAGATTCGCAGGAAGTCTCTTCGGGGTAAGTTTTTCTAATGTGGTGCTTTTGGGGATATTTGAGAGAGTATTCGACGGCTTATGGGCCTTAGACGGTATGGTTTTATGCTTGGTATTGCGTGTGGTGAGTCTGGTTTATAATTTGTGGTATTACGGCAGGAAGAAGTATCAATTTGAAGGTGAGTCAGAAGAAACTTGGGAAAACAGGGCAACTTGGTAGTAGGTCGGATCGGCATGGTAAGGGATACGATTAGTTCTTTGGGTGTTTGTTAGGTGACTAGTTTTTCGGGTGTTTCCTAGCAATGCTCTTTGATTTTGGTGGCCTGCGTAGTTGGTTGAGTTAGAAGAATTCAGTCCTGATGGGTTGGTGTTGCACAAATAGGATTCCGGATAGTCCCTGATGGTTTCTACCGCGGTTAAGGGTGCATATTTTCTTATGGCGTGTAGTGAATTTGTTTATAAATGGGATCCAATGGAGGTTCTTGGCTAGTTGGGTACGTAGTTGCTTGTGGCTCAGAAGGGACCATGGAGTTCCCACATTTTTTTTCTAGGTTGGCATGGCGTGTGCGGTATGTTGGGTAGAGTTGAGATTTGCATATGTGAGATCACGGTTCGGTTTTGGAAGGAAGGTCATAATTCCTAGGCAGCATGGGCAGTTTCAGATGACTAGGTAGATGATATCATTAATTGGTACGACGTGATAAGGGTATATATATTTCGGAAAGAGCAATGTGTTTGAGTTAAGGGTACTTCATTGGTATCGCGGCGCCCTATTGTTGGATCGACTGTTGATATTCAAGGTTGCTTGGTAAACCGAAGAATGATAGGGGGTATCCCTCGTGAAATGAGTGAGTATTTGGGATGTGTTATGTATTCGAGCGGTGGAGTTGTGATCAGATATGGTAATCCATATGTTTCATTGATTTCGAGACTGAGAGTTCTCATAAACAGGATATTTAGTGGTAGTGAACTGTAAGGATGCGAGCAGAGCTAGTCGGATATTAGTATGTACCATGATTCTGTCATTCTGAACTTTTTAGTAAGTTATCTACCTGTTGTGGGTGATCAGAGTTAATTTAGGGGCACTGGTAGGCTAATATGGGTGCGTGTTTTGCACCGGGTCAGAATTGTTGCCTCCGAATTTCTACTATTGAGGAATGTACCATTCGACTGCGATTATGTTTATTCATGTTCTAGAGTGATCTATGAGTTACCCTTCGGTGTTCCGAGGAGTGGTGATTATTGGTTATATGCACATATGGTGCGATTCTAATTGGGCTCTATAGCTAGATTTGAGTGAGGTAAGTAATTTGGGTGTTGCGGGATTGAGGCGTGTTGGTTATATACCTTCTGTTTCGGGTGGCATGGTATCGTCTGATTTTCCACGTCGTTATGGATATGCACTTTGAGTACCTGATGGCGAATTTCGAATGGTTATTAATTTTGGTCAAGGTGTCTTGAAATATTTCAAGTGGTCCAGCGGTTGGATGAGATCGCGCAGTGTAGCGGAGTTATGTTGGGGTATGACCTTTGGTATTGGATTCATGTGTTTTGATTTTTATGGTGTGTGCTAGGCTGTTAGCATGATATGGTTATTGTAATTGTTAATGGCATGATAGTCCTTTCGCGTGGATCTTTTATATAATTTGATTACATTGGGAAGTTGTTGTTAAGTGCCCAAGTTGCACAAGTTTTGGCTACGAATTGCAACGATGTGTCGAATGGTTAGTGTCATGTAATCAGGGTGGTTGTGATGGATGAGATGAGGTCATTGGACCTAGAATGAATATTTTTGAAATTTTCTACAGCATAGTTGGAAGGATAAATATCGGGAGTCGGCTTCGAAATCTGCTATAATTCCTGTTGGGGAAGGGGGAGTTTCATGTCTGGTTGATCGGACGAATGGTTGTTAGTTCTACGTGCTTCTTTCATATTTGGCACTATATGGGAGTGTTAGAGTGAGGCATTTCTTGATAAGGGGGGTATGTACCGGTATGGGGTTGTTCTAAGCAGTTATGGTGGTTGTGAGTTATTGCTATGAGTGTTTGAGTCGCGCGGTGTATTATGTGATTTCATCTCGGGTACATATAGAGTTTGATTCAGCATGTTCAGACTTGTTCAGTTCATAGTTATGGGAATTTTGATCTTGTATATCATTTCAGAAGTGGGAATTTGGTTCTAAGGTTTATAGGCCAGGATTTGGATTTCGAATTTTTAACGGTATTGTGCTATTAGACCTATATGAGATAGGGTGACATGGGGTCACCCCCGGGTATGTGCATGGTAAGCTACATAACAGTTTGATAGTGTTGGAGAACAACTCTTGGCACGTTCGAGGATGAACGTATATTTAAGTGGGGGAGGATGTAACGACCCGACCGGTCGTTCCGAGAATTTAGCCTCGTTTCCCCCGTTTCTGCTTCATTTATGTGGTTCAACTTCATTTATGTGTGTTGGGTCGGTTGGTTCGTGTTCAGAGTGGTCATGATGAGAATTGAGGCAATTAGTCTCTCAAGGTACCCTAATAGTTGAGAAAGTCAACTAAGAGTTGACTTATCGGTAAACGACCTCAGAATGCGTATTTTATGGCTCGGATAGCTTCGTTAGGTGATTTGGGACTTAGGAGTGTGTTCAAAATATTTTTGTGATGTCCGATGTAGAATTAGGCTTGAATTGGCGAAAGTTAGTTTTTGGCAATTTCCGGTCGGCAGTGGAAAATAGGCTATCAGGGTCGGAATGGAATTCCGGAAGTTGGAACAGGTCTTTAATTTCATTTTGAGTATGTGTGCAAAATTTCAGGTCAATCAGAGGTGTTTTTGTTCATTTCGGCGTAGTTGGCGAATTTGGAAGTTTCAAAGTTCATAGGCTTGAATTTGATGTAATTTTGGTATTTTCGTGTGGTTTTTTTTGTTTTGAAGGCTCGACTAAGTTGGAATAATGCTATGGGGTGTGTTGGTATGTTTGGTTGGGGCCCCGAAGGGCTCGAGATTTATTTTGGACGGTTGGTGGGGTTTTGAAATTGGAAAATCTCAGAAAATAACTGCTGGTGTGATTTCTGGTGTTGGCCGCACCTGCGGAAGGACAGCCGCAGGTGCGATGGGCAGCGCACATGCGAAAAAGGCTAGGCAGGGGATATTTCCGCAGGTGCGAAGATTTGGCCGCACCTGCTAAGCCGCAGGTGCGGAGGAGTGGCTGCAGGTGCAGAATTTTGTTCGTTAAGTGGGATTCCCCAGGTGCGCACCTGGGACCGCAGGTGCGAGTCCGCAGGTGCGACTAAATGTACGTAGGTGTGAAATGCTGGCAGAGACAGTATATAAAGGGCCTCCGTGAAAATTCTCTTATTTTCACCATTTTTGCATGCGAGAGGAGCTCTTTTGAAGGCAAATTGGAGAGAGGATTCGTGATTCTTCAGGAAAGGTAAGTTCTCGGGTTATTAACATCATTTCTATGCTATTTTAATTCAGATTAGGCTTGTATTTGAAGGATTAAAGTAATAAAAGTTTGGAAAACGGGAGGAAAGAGTTGGGAATTTCTTTTGGCAATTTTAGTGGGCGATTGTGGTCCGATTTTGACGTTCTTGGTATGTACGGTCTCGTGGGAGGATAAGGGTTCTTGTGATATAAATTTTATCGGATTCTGAGACGTGGGCTCGGGGCTCGGGTTTGGCCGAATTTCGAGATTCTTGTATAATTTGATAATTTTTGATTGGGTTGTGTTCCTTGAGTATATATTAATGATGTTGAACTGATTTTTTTGCTAGATTCGGAGAAATCAGGAGCCAATTTGAGGGTCATGAGCATTGCGGACTAGTGTTGTGGCCCGGTAGAGGTAAATAATGGTTATAAATCCTGTCCTGAGGGTATGAAACCCCGGACTTTACATCTTTTCACGGATTCTGAGTGACGCACACACTGGATGATGAGTGTGGGGCGTGCACGAACTGAAAATTTTGAATTATGTCTCTTTTTAGGCAGCTATTGAGTTGCGAAACTACTTTTTAAGCATATGTTTTACAATATTGTGATTTGATATATATGAGCTGTAAGCCATGTTTGGGGCCTAGTGCCGATCTGTTTTAACCCCTTGGGGGCTATTTTACTGATATTCTCACAACTTTGAAACTATGATTTTACACTCAGTCTTTCTGGTGAAATTGTTGACACTCCTATTTGATGATATTACTATTTCTTGAAATGAAATACTATTTTCGGTCGAGAACCCTGTTTATTTATGGACCGAGTGGCATGTTGAGAGTGTGTGACTGAGTGAGGCCGAGGGCTAATGTTGTGAAAAATTTATGATATGAGATAGACCGAGAGCCTGAGAGTGATTGATGCCATGATTTGTCTTGTTTATTAGCGCTTGGGCTGAAGGAGCCCCTCCGAAGTCGGAGTCTGTACATACCCCCAGTGAGCGCAGGTACCTACAGAGTACCGAGTGTCGAGTGCCGAGTGATTGGGAGGCATGAGTGACTGTGAGGTGCTGAGTGGTTGTGAGGTGCTGAGGGACTGATTACCAGTGATGGTGAGGTATGCCCGAGGGGCTGATTATGAGTGATTGTGAGGCATGCCCGAGGGGCTGATTATGATACATGTTTTGCCCGAGGGGCTACTTATGATTTTACTACTTTCACTCTGAGCTTATGAAATATGTTTTGCCCAAGGGGCCTCTATATGATTCATTTCATTTTATCACTAAACCTTTCGGTTGAAGTTGTTGAAAAATATACATTCTTCAAAGGATTTTTCTGAAGTTGATTTCAAGGCATGATGATTTCACATGTCTATATTATACTGTTGGAAGGAAAGGCTGTGCATCTTGTGATTTGATGACACTGATTTTATGTGTTTCTTGCTGCTCAGACCTGATTTATTTTCATTATTACTGAGTTGGTGTACTCACATTACTCCCTGCACCTTGTATGCAGATTCAGGTGTTAGGGCAGGGTGAGCTGTCTATCTGTTCCAGAGATTCTCGGAGGTTTTTGAGGTAGCTGCATGCGTCCGCAGTCCTGCTCCCTCTCCTGCTTACTATTATAGAATTTATTTTCGTCGAGTTGTATATTTTATGTAGATGCTCATGAACAGTGACTCCGGGTTCTCGGGGGTTGTATTTAATGTTCAGTATAGAATTAACTATTTTATAAATGGTTAAAGGAACTTTTATAGGTAATCACTATAGTAAATATGTAAATGGAAGTTATTATGATTTGAGTTTGGGTTTTGGCTGGCCTAGTTCCATGATAGGCGCCATCACGACTGGCCTAGATTTGGGATCATGACATTCGACCCCCAAAGTAATACAAATAAGTTGGGCAGGTGAACGGGATAACTAAATGTGAATTAAGGAATGAATGATTGGATAATAGTCAGTATCATTAGAACTTCATATTTTGCCCCGGCGTTAATAGAATGGACAAAAGAAGAAAATTCATGAGAAATTCAGAAAATGGTTATTCAGGAAGACACTTCCCTAAAGCAAGCAATATGAGCAAAGCTAACCTTAAGGGACTATATGTGCCAGTTACGCTAAGTGTGAAATTTGTTATCCTTGGTATAGAAGGATTATCGCAAGGCGAGTAAGGGTCATTGATGACGTGAATGGACGCCAAAGATGAAGAGGAAAAAATCTGTAGGTAGGTCATCATAGCTCCAACTCTTAGCACACCCTTAAAGGGGGGAATATGGAATGATGTGGCAGTAAGTCAGAATTAAGTGGATCTAGTAACTATGGTATAATAAAGGAAGGATGCGATAAGAATGAGAAAGGGATGAGATTGAACTTATTCAAATATTATAGATGTGCTATGATTCCAGAACATTATGTAGGTGGGACGTCAAGAAAAGAAAGTAAGTGTTCCTGTGTGAGTTGTTATCAATAAATAAGAAGCCAGTGTGATACGTAAGTTAAGACAAAATAAATAACCCAAGAAAGGTTACGCGAAATACTGATGCGTGAATGGGCCAATGAGTAGTTAATAATTGATCAGAAAGATCCCAGTTATGGCTAAACAAGAGGATAGCAGATCGTGTAAGATAAACATAGTAAAACCCAACATGGAGAATTCAACCTCGCAGTAATGTCATTATAATATTTGAGATATATTCAAATAGAAGTCGGGGTAGTAAAAGGTACCGTATGAGTATTACGGGGATAAAAGAAAGCCACTGGAAGGCAGTCAAAATATCAGTTCAGAAGCAACCCTACAAGCACAAGGGCACGGATGTAAACAACTACAGATAATTATAGGCAAGGAAGGACATCAAAAAGATACGTAATAAGATCATAGCTTTACGAGAGTCAAGAGTTCTCCCTAAGTACTACAATGAAAGACTAGTCGTGGAGATAAGGAAGAAGGCTTCAACCTAAGCACAACGACCTAAAGAGGGAATGGTCATGTAACAACAGTTCAGTCTCACAACAACATTATAAGAACTCCAAAGGAAAGTGGAACCTACCATGGCTAATGAACGGGAAGTAAAATTAAAAGTAATATTCGAGATCATATGAGTTGTATGAAAACTCTGGCAAGTGTGGGCACTAAGATAAACTAAGTATGGACGCAACAAGGGGGCAGAAAGACCAGTAAAAGTAATAGCTTACGTTGAAAGAAAGCTAAGATGGAACGAAAGAATTATTTGATCAAAGATCCAGGGTTAGTACGCTATAGATACACTCAAGATTTTGGAGCATTATCCAAACATCATATTTTTTGACAATCATACGTCCATAGAAGACTCCGATATAAGTTTAAAGAAAGAATTAAGCCTAGGGCATAGAAAAAGGATTGAATTGTTAGAAGATTGTATCATGGATATTCCATAACACCCATGAAAGGCTAAAGTAATAACTATAACCATGAGCCACTGATTGGAAGATAGCTTAAGCCTACGTAAAGGCTGATAAGAAGGAAGAGGAAACTAAAGAATTAGACCACCTAAGTAAATCAGGAGTCTGATTATTGGACGTAGAAAAATTATAGAAGTTGTGCTGGAGAATATGACAGAATCACTCTTAATATCTGATGTTCAAGAGAAATAACACAACAATCATAATCTATAATGGCTCTACAGGAAAGCCAGTTAGAAGAAGTACCAGCCCCATAAAAAGTCAGTACGAAGCTCCCACATGATTGTGTATGTACCAGAGGTGCGAGTATTATAATAGAGCTTCAAGCTATGGACGTGAATTATACCTGTGGAAGGGAGTTCATGAAAGAGATAGAAGATACGATGTGAGATTTTAAGGTAAGTAAGGTAAAGGTGAACATCGAACAAGATACTCAAAGGCAGAATATGTGAATAGTCCATACCTTGGATAAAAGGCTAGAAGTGATGGGATTCAATATCCAAGAAAGATAGCGGCATATTCAGTGGCATATCTCATAGCCTATGGTTTCTAGGTATCGAGGAGGCTAATTAAAACAGTAAAGAAGCATTAGAGACGATGTGATGTCTCGCTTGATGTCCTAGAATGACATAAGGAAATCTGTGATGCAAGCAAGTTGAAAGGTTACAAATAATATAAATAGAGTTGTGTAGGTAGCAAGCCATTGTATGGTGAAGCGACAAGGTTCTAGAATACAAGAGTAAGGATAAGAAAGGGCGAGTGAGAAGGTAACGAAAATGGATAAGTCCTTAGGATTAAGCCCATGAAAACAAGAAGAGCTGATGGTTTCTCTAAGTTATACAAAGCTTAGTATAGCCTGAATAAACCCAAAGGAGTCTAAGACTAATGGAATTTGGAAGGAATGGAATGCTGTCCCGATAGTAGAACGAAGGTGTAATTGTGATAGGGAAAGGATGACGTTTGGGCCTTCGATTAAGTAAACGATTTCATGAATTGTACATGATTAAAATACCCACGTAAGGTAATCACATTGGGATGCTATGAAATACGATTTTGGAGGTATGATATTGTATTGCCCCTAGGTGGATCAAGACAATCACTTCAAATGTTCCACGACAAAATGTGAGCCCTAGCGACAGTGTTACATAAGAGACCAAGTTATACATCTACATTAAGGTTAATCGACAAAGGATGGGCAAAAGTCACAAAGTATGAGGTGAGATTAGGCCGTCATTCTTAAGATGAATAGTAATGAAGAAGCAAAAACGACATAGATTTATACATATAGGATAAGCAACGAGGGTAACCTGGAGTTGATTGCAAATCACAGTAACGATAAATATTATGGTATAGTATGACCTGCCTAGATGCAGTAAAGTCATACGAATGGATAAACGGATCAATGAAATAAAGTATTACAATATTCGTAAGTTCAACAAAGTATCGAGCGAAGAACTTCAGTATACCTATAGATACCTAGAGGGGCATCTTATTAAGCTTTGTATATGTTTACAAAGTAAGGCCTATAAATTGGCTAAAGGTGGAGGAAAAAAGGAGAGAAGAGACGCATAAGCGAACTTACAAGGTCAGAGTCGTACAGCCTGCAGGATTGAAGGTAGAAATTGTTACGAGAGTGGAAGGATTCCGACCATAAGTCATGATGTGAGAAAGACGCCTACAGCGGGGAATGCCCTGGCTTTTGGATTTAATCACAGAATAGTTACCTAGATGTCAAGGAGAGTGATAAAGTATTCGTAAGACACTGGCTATGAAGATGATAAGAGAACCAATCAATATTCGAGGACGAATGTTCCAAAGGGGGGATGATGTTACATCCCGCATTTTTGTGTTAAAGTTTCATCGTAAGTTAATCGACGTAAGTTCGGGGATGAGATTATTTTGATATTTTAAGCATTATGCTATTTCAAACAAGTGCTAAGTAAATTCGTGAAGGTGAGAGGGGAAACAAGTTAAAGAAAATGAATTTTCGTCCAAATTTGGCATGTTGGGATAAAATACAGGCCGAGCGTTAATACCCAATATTTATGGACTAGTGTCATAAAAGGTACTACATGAACATGATATTAAGGTGTACTAGGGGTTAAAAGCGAGTAGTATTTTAAGTAAGTTAAGATAATTTTTTTATTATGCCGGTAATTGGTTAATTATTTGTTAATGAAGAATTTACTAGTTAATTAATAACTAGTGAATAATTAATTAGTATATTGGATAAGCCTAAAAGGCTTTGACGTGGTGGCACCCATAAACATATAAAGTGACTCATTACTTAAATTAAAACGTGGCAACTAAAGTATGCCACACCCATTCAATATATATAATTTTAACTTATCATCTCTTCATGGTGGCAATCAATTGTATTTAGGAAATTGACGTTAGTTTAATTCAAATAGTTTTCCTCTTGAGAATCCACTTCTTTCACCTACTAATCTTCATGGCATGTTGTAGTTTGTTTTCTGTTGAAGAATCCCAAGTCAAATGGAGAACAAAGCATATTTTGTCCAAACCAATCCACTACTTTCACTTTTAGAAACCAAATGCAAATACATGACTCAACTCAAACAAATTAGGTTTCAGATGATTATCATTAGCTTATTCTCAGTTGGGTTTGCTTCAAGACGTTTAATCGTCTTTTGTGCCCTCTCAGAAAAGGATAATCTTGATCATTGTAAAAAGATTTATATAATATGGAAAACCCAAGTACATTTTCTTGGAATATGGATATAAGGAAGTACGGTGCAACCTTTCTCAAAAATATCATACGGACTTTTTCCTATTTCTGGTATGTTAAGGCTATCCTTTTTTTCTTTTGGCATGGTCCAAATTATACTGAAGAAACGAGCAAATACACAGTTTTTATAAATTACTCTATTCAAAAAAATAGTAGGGGTGTCTATATTCTTGATTCCCCATGAGAATTATTATTATTTTATGTTCACGGGTCTCAGAATAATACGAAGTTGGAAAAGTTTATCCGGAAGAAATATGGAGATTATTACGTACTTTTCATGCATTTCATACATGTGCATTGACCCATGACCAGATGGCGTTATATACGCATATATATGTAAATATATGTATATGGAATATGGGAAAAGGGTTACGGCGTTATATACGCACCACCACCTGATCATCTGGTATATGATGATGATGTTGCCCACAGTGGCTGAAATATGATTCAAACGGCGTTATATATGCATATATATATATATGTATGTATATTCAAACGGCATTGTATACGCGTATATATGTATGTATATATATATATGTATATGGGATATGGGAAAGTTATGGCGTTATATATGCACCACTACCTGATCAGCTGGTATACGATGATGATTTTGCCCACAGTGGCCGATGATATGATGGGATGCCCTCAGAGGTTGATGATGTTATGAAACATGTACCTACGCATGGCATGACATTCATACGCATATGCATTACGCTACAAGTAATTTATGATTTATAAAGTTATTCAGACTTACAGGTTAAGTCATGTACTCTATATGTCATCCATGTCTCTTATGTATTTATTTATGTGCCTTATATACTCGGTACATTATTCGTACTGACGTCCTTTTTTCCTAGGGACACTGCGTTCATGTCCGCATGTCTTGATAGACAGGTCGAGAGCCCTCCAAGTAGGCTATCAACTCAGCAAAAGATGTGGGTGCGCTCCATTTGCTCTGGAGTTGCTTATTTGGTCAGTATAATTAGGACATGTATTGATTGGTATGGCGGGGCTCAGTCCCGTCCTTTATGATACATATATACCCTTACAGGCTTGTAGACAGATTTCATGTATATGAATACTTGTATGGCTTTGTCGGCCTATGTTTAGAGCTTATAAATAATTATGTTGGCCCATTAGGCTCGTATGTCACGAGTATAGGATAATGTAATAAGAAAGATACGTTACGTTGGTACTGGGTTGATTAAGGTACCGGGTGCCCATCGTGGCCCATCAGTTTGGGTCGTGACACCGACCCTGATAGCTAATTTTCCACTGCCGACCGAAAATCGCCAAAAATCCAATTTCGCCAATTCAAGCCTAAATCTACTCCGGACCTCCGAATAATATTCCGAACACACTCCTAAGTCCCAAATCACCTAATGAAGCTATTGGAGCCACAAAAACCACATTCCAAGATGATTTACCTATAAGTCAACTTCTGATTGACTTTTTCAACTAAATCACCAACTTAAGAGACTAAGTGTCTCATTTCTCTCCACGAGCACTCCAAACCCGAACCAATCAACCCAACGCAACATAAAAGAGATGAACCATACAAGAACGAAGCAGAAATAGGGGAGACGGGGATAAACTCTCAGTACAATCGACTGGGTCGTTACAGTAACTCAAGTCATTTTCTCTGCCTCAGATTCAATTCCTTCAGTTTGAAAATATATTGAAGGCTCTTATGGTCTGTGAATATATCCACATGGACCCCATACAAATAATGACGCCAAATCATCAATGCAAAGACCAACACTTCAAGCTCTAAGTCATGTGATATATAGTTCTTTTCATGATTCTTGAGTTGCCTAGAGGAAAAAGCTACCACCTTGCCATGTGGCATTAATACACACCTAAGTCCGATTCTTGAAGCATCACAATATACCACAAACCCATATGTACCCTCTGGTAGGGTCAACACTGGTGTCGTATTCCATCTCGATTTCAACTCAAGATTGAAATCGAGTTGAAATATAGCACACGTGGTATATTTCACAATATACCACACGTGGCCCCAGTACGTAGTAGATGTGGCAGGCGTGGCCAAAGAGGAAGAGGTGGCCCACATGGTCGTGGTGGTCGGCGAAGATGGGTTCCCCAATAATGGAGCGTTGAGGCACCCCTGGAAGATATTGGAGATGATCAGCCGGGTGATGACCCGGAGCCACACGATGCTCGCCATGATATAAATTTATTCAGCCTCCAGCTGTCACCAGGGACTACACAGTTGATCTCATCAACTATAGTGCTGATCGCGAGCACCGCCATTATGCGGTATGATTGGGATTAGTATTTTCCTGTCCCTCTAGAGCCATTGAGGGTTGCTGAGGATCTTCTTATATGAGAGGTGAATAGTGGTTGACGACTGAGTTATGTCTCATCATCGAGGTCTACTAAAGATCTTTTAGGCACATATAGGGATACATCACATCAGGTCGAGACGTCACATCCTTCATCTACTCTAGTGCACCTCAAAGTTCCCACATAGCATTTTGTGTCTACTCAACCGCAGGTTTGTTTATATTACTATTACTTCAGTTTGTTCTTACCTTATAGATTAGTCAGTAATATCTAAATTGTTTATAATTTTTTAAATATTTCGTCATCACCCATCACGAAGGCCACATTGTGCGATACCTGCTTGCCGAAGATGGTTGATCTTATTTAGGAGCCCGCTGAGACCATGGTTTGACCATTAATGTTTTTTGCTAACACATAAGTTAGTATTCTATACTTCAAATACTAAAATATCTTATTATTTTATAGGTTACTGATGGCCCAACAGCCGCTTCTGCTGAGCCTGCTAGCCTTATTGACGATCATGTTGTAGCGCATCCTCAGATAAAGAGGCGGCGTGATGAGGATAATCCTAGCGTAGCCGAGAGGCATGGTATGTGCCTCAGGCCAACCAATAATGCTTAAAAGAATATAGGTTGTGGGACTCATTGATATGTATTTTGAGTTGTATATATGATATTAAATATCTAATAGTAAAATTATTGATGTTTTACATAATAAGCGCATGTGTTTTATTTTTCGGGTTATTTATTAGTTTAAAACTAGAACACAAAAAAAAAAGATAGATTAACATAAATTTAAATTTCTTAAAAGTTACACATAATAAATGACACATATAACATAAAATAAATAAACTACACTTAACGCATCCATGTGTTTGTTTAGTCACTATCACTCATTATTCTCTGCTTCAACCACTGAAAATTTTCTTCCAACCGATTATTTTATTCTTCTTCCTCTTTCAGTTTCTTCTTCACTGTCACAAGTTTTTCTTGGAGTTTCAAGATCTGAAGTTCATACTCACTGGTCAGATTCCAAATGTTTAGCAAACATGATTTGTAGTATTCCTGGTTAATGGGTTCATCATACCATTCTTCAAAACCACATTGATTTTCGTCCTACAAATGGAGATGACAACAAAAGACTATTACTTAACATGTTATAAATAATATATTAACCAACATAACTTTCAATAATAATAACTTACAACTTGTGTGCACATCCAATGTGTGCGACCTAGATTGCAATTTGACCAACATGGACTCAAACTCGCACGTTTTCCACAGTAACACCTTGGTGCGTCATTGCATCCAGACATGTCGTAATGCTCGAACTTGAAAAATCTATGGAAATTTGTTTCCTTTGTTTTGTTAAGCCACAAATAATAATGCAAAATGCGCGGGGTTTTTATAGGCAGCTATGAGTGATTTTAGGTTACATCACGCATATTGTTGATGCGTTATGTTTCGCATGCTAATGATTATTTACGGTACAAGTTGGTGTAAATGTTTTAGGTCGACAACTTTTTCAGATTGGCATGACTATACACATAACACATATTATTGATGCATTATGTTTCGCATGCTAATGATTCTTTACGGCACAACTCGGTGCAACTTTTTTGGGTCGATATGAAAATACACATAATGCATATTGTTGATGCGTTATGTTTCGCGTGCTAATGATTCTTTACAGTACAAGTCCGTGAAGCTTTTTTAGGTCGACATGACAATACACATAACGCATGTTATTGTTGCGTTATGTTTTGCATGCTAATGATTCTTTATTATATAAGTCCGTGCATTTTTTCAGGTCGACTTGACAATACACATGACATATATTGTTGATGCGCTATGTTTAACGTACAAGTTCGTGCAGTTTAGTTCTTTTAAAGTTGAACCAACATACCGGTATTCAAAAATCATTTCCAAAACCATTTAAACATATAAAAAATGGCACTAACACTTAATAAGTGATTTAATAATAGGCAAAATGGTGAAGGTAATTCAACAGATCCACATGGAACACGTCATAACACAATCTATCCCTACCTTGAAAAAGTATGCTAGGTTGCTATACTGATTTGGTGGATGACAGTGGTATGGTGTTCTACGTCCCTTGGAAATAAGTCTATCAATATATATATATATATATATATATATATACTGATCTCAAAGTTGCAAGGCACATTATTGAGGGGGGAAGCGCATTCTACAAAATCTGAAGGTATGCGAATTTGGGGTAAAAAACTACAATGAGTTCCCCTTTACTAAAAAATGTGTGATTATGAAGTACACTGCCATTGGCATGGGCTAGTTGTGCCACAGGAAGTGCCTGCAATATTCCAAACAAATACACATAAAGATGAACCAGAAGTGATTCGATATTTGATGAAGGAGATTTTAGACATGGAAAAGGCACTAGAAGTTCATCATGCAGTAGATGATCTTAAATACTTTCAAGGAACGGAGGATTAGTATTGGGATTTATTAGAAAATGAAATATTAAATAGAGACATTGCTTTCCTGTATTTCCAATAGTTGTCGAGTGGGAGGGACTATCTAAGTTTCTACCGCAGACATTGAACGTAGGAGTCCCATATTGTTGTAGAAATCAAGCAAGTGGTCCTACTGATGATAACGATGAAATACAAGAAATGTGTATCAACTGGCCCCTAGATTATTATGTCCTCAATCCGGACAGATGCATACAAGATATTGACGAAGAAGAAGAAGACAATGACAATGAGATAGTGCCAGACATTAACGATAATGGCGAATGAAAATCGTTATTTATTTTGATGAAGTTATTTTTAATTGTTGTATTGAATCTTCAATGCTAAATGTCAATTAGATTTAAGACTATTGGAAACATAATTTTATTTCATAAATATTGAAACAAACAGCATTACAGACATTTTGTACAACCAAACTACTGCAACAAATCACTAAGTTTATCCTTGAAAATTGGGCATCTTGGATGAACTGCCACCGGGAGCTGAATTAACACCATTTTCCAAACCAACTAAAAGACATTTATGGTGATCATATCCTGTTTAGGAACATATACTACATTTACGCGCATAAACGGTATAACCAACATCCATTTGGCTTTGTATCCGCGTTATTTTTTACATTTGCCGAGGACACACATAATCCTTGTTAACTAGCATTTTAAATGGTTCCGGTGGCCAATAATGCTCAGAACCCACTAGTTGGAAGTGGCCACTGTAGGTGTTTACGTATACAACAACACTATATTCTTTATCAACGTACCTCGTCATCGCAAAACCAACATGTTGAAAGTACTTCATGGAAAGTGATAGATCGACAAATTTCCCACAAGAACATAATATTCTAGATTCATTGATGGTGCGGGTATTATTTCCGCGATTTTGATGCAGACCAGTGCGAACTTCAAAAATATTTTGCTCGTTGCAATACTGTAAATACGTATGCCTCTGTGCTCGCTTCCTATATTTCTCAAATTATTTCATCGGTTGTGGCATAAATTTAACATTTCCAACAAGGACGATGCACTTCGGAAACTTTCAACAAACCTGTCCGCCATCTACTTGAATGATCCGCACCATGGTAGTGACAGGAAATCCACGGGCAGACTTTAATAACGTTGAAAGACTTTGACATGTTTGTAGTCAAAATTACTCATCTTCTACCACCATCATTATGCAAAGTTCACTTATGAAGCTCATGTTTTATCAACCAACGATAAGCTCACAGGTCTTCCTGCTTAATCAATTCCATTTAACTCCTGAATTTGCACTCGTGATGACCTGTTGTAGCCATCCACATTAAATCATGTAAGCTCTTATTTGGATGAGCCCTCTGGAAGTTGGCCTTCAAGTTCCTAATACAGTAATGCTGGTAGGAATACGGTTCCTTCCATGCATCCAAATTTTTTTACGGAACTTAATATCCTACCATTCGAAAACCATGTCCAAGTCTCTTGACTTTCAATGGAACAAATAGAAAATGTGAGGGGGAATATGCTTCCATTAGCATCTACTACAAAGGTAATCAACATCTTAATTTCATACATCCCATTGACATGAGTGCTGTCTATGGAGATAACCGGCCGTAAATGCACAAAACTATCAATGACTGGTTTAAATACCCAGAAGACATATCTTAATATGAATTTTGGTATTCCCGAACTCCGCTCAAGCTTCCATTAAACAACATTCTCAGGGTTAAAGTGTTGCAAAGAAGCCATGTACCTAAGTAGAGCGGAAAATAACTTATCCCAATTACCATAAACAATCTCAAACACACGTTTACGCTCTAGAAATGCCTTTTTTTTTATAATTATAAATCCATATAACTGGTGGACAAATGTTATACACTCTTTAATTTTGTACCTTATGGATGACTAAATGTGTGGAACCAAGACAAAAGAAATTAAGTCAACATTCAAGTTAAAATGATTCCCATTGAATGTGTCCATATCACAATATGGGTGCCAATGTATTTCCCCACAATCCACATATTTGTTTTCTTTCTCTCACGCATCATTCATCTACAACTGTGAAACTATCTACGACATATAATCTTATATACTTGTGGAGATGACTCAGGAACCTCCAGCTCATGACACTCTTTTAAGCTGTAAATTCGTACCGCCCTGCTAACGCGCCCTTAATCAGCAAAAACATATTCTTTGACGGCACCGTTGGTCCATTTTTTGTCATCAAGATCCCTTGTGAGGGAATCCACATCCAGAATACTTAGCAACTGATAAAGGTTTGAATCTCCCTTGAATAAAATGACACATGGGACTCGTACACTCTGGGTCTAACGGGAGATGGAGTCTGCCTATATGGAGCATGCTCATTTGTGGCATCATGCTTCCTCATCAAATTAGGTTTCTCATTCTCTTTCTTATCAGTAGAGCACGTTTCCTGATCATCATCGCCCTTATCAGGGAAGGGTGTATCATCTCCAGACTCATCAACATTGTTGTCATAATCACTATCATCTTCCTGACTTTGTGCATCTGCCATATCCTGATTAAATATATCATCTTCGGGCAACTGAGTAAGGACATGACCTTAATGTTTCTCATTTTCACTGCATAGCTAGTAAAATAATGATATTCTCAAATTTATCCCAACATTAAATATTAACTTTATTTCTTAACTACAATTCGTAATCTGTTGATAGCCTATGATGCACATTGTTGATACCCAAATTTTCCCACATATTCTTAAATATACACACACACACACAAACACACTTTTAAAATAGTACATATGCATCATCATTTAGTTTATAAGCATATACAAGTATTTTTCATAATTTTTCATAATTTAAAGGCTTTAAACCGTTTTATTTCTACATTTTATTATATAAATATCCAATAATTATCCTTCAAATTATTTTTTATGATGAATTAGTCATCTAAACTTATCATTTACACCAATATGATGTTTTAATTACTTTTTAGTGCATTCTTTTAATTACATTTGTATTTTTAGGGCTAATTGCATATTTCTGGAATAATCGCCCATATTAATGTATAATTACATTATTTATGCGAAAAATGAATCTTTATATTTTTATAATGTTAAGTAATTATTTTAATCATTTTAGTGCATACATAATATTTTGTTTTTTATTAATTACTTTCATAAATTATTTTTTTATTAAATATTGGGTATTTAAAAAATTAGCCTAAAATCCTACCTATTTTTGGACCAATTACTGGCCCAAAATCTAACACACTAGCCAAAATAACCTCCAGCCCAAATCAATTAACCCAACCGCTCAACCCGGTCGCGACCCGTTTTAACCACCTGACCCAACCACCTTTCAATCATGATCGTTGATCTCTGAGATCAATGGCCCATATCACACTGCCCCTTTTAATTACCCCTTCACCCCTAACCCTAATTATTTCCCACCGTCCTCCGCCCTCATATACCACCTCCCTTCTCCCTCCTAAGAATCCTAGCCGTCGCTCCCCCTAAAATCTCTTCTAATCAAATATTATATGGGATTATGCTGCTACCCTTTCCATATATGGCCTCTCTTTGGTACCGATTCTTCTTCTATACTACTTTCATATGGCAAGCAGATCTCATCAGGATCAAACCAAAATTGGTTCAAATCCTTGACTTTCCGATGTTTTGTCTATATTCATCATTATGCTCTTTGTAAGTACGAATATTTGCATACCTTTTGTGGATTCTTACTTACCCTAAAATTAAGGTTTTCAGATTTTCTTAAATTGGACTAGAATTGGTTTGACTCTCTGATTTTAGTTCTATTTGGGTCTATATTCATCCTATGTTATTATCTTTGTGTATATTCTGGTAATATTTGTTTTCCTAAAAACTAGGGTTTGCTTGACTTCTCCTAAATTGATATCGAATCAATTTCGCATGCTGTTCTTTCCTTTACTTTCACGGTTGATTGATTGTTTTCCTTGTCTGTGTGTTTAATTTTTACCACTATATAAACCCATCCCCTTTCCCCCTTTAGACAGAACTTTAATCTCTGTTCTCTCACTAAGAAAAAAATTGAAGTTTTTTACTCTATACTTGTTTATTATTCTATTCTGTTTGGATCTTGGCCAGCTGAAAGCCAAGGCCACTGGACTTCTAATTTTTATGACCTTTCTTGGGTGTGAGCACTGCCTGGGTTCTTTAAACCCTTGGAACTTGACACATTCAGGACTCTGGGTCCTTACTGCAATCCTTTTCTTGTTTATCAAACAATCACTGGTTAGTTTCTAATTCCTTGCAATGTTTACTCTTTTATTTAAACATGTTCTCTGAAACTGCATGATCTAATGTATCTCTTTGACTCTTTTCTGCCTAATTCTACCTATGATTGCTAGCTTAATGATATTTTGCACCCAACCTGATTAATTTAGACAAAATGAAGCATGCTTAGTTTAGTTTGTGATAACTTGAATGATATGTTTTGACTATATGGTTTGATCCATGTTTCTCTGCCTAATACTGAACTTCTAACGACTAATTGATGTTATTAACCCGCCCTCACTCTGTTTAAGACCTTACTCCGAATGTCGTATACTACTATGACTATTGTTGCCACTATATGTTTTCTTGCCATGTCCAATCTGTATCCATAATGACTCGTGATCTTTTAAAACTAATCTCCTTCGATTAATACCCTCTATGATACCTGATCCCGTTTGTGTTATAATGTTTAACTTCTGAGTTAGTATAATCCGATCCTTTAAACTAGTGGCATTACTTGGTTTTAATAGTCTAATACCATTGCATGTTAACTTTCAATCCCAGGCTCCTTGTTCCTTATCACATGTCACCCTGCCCAGTGTATTAATTTTCTTTTGAAGTTCATTATGTGATTAACTTGCAAGTTTGCAAATGATTTCCAAACCTATTACCCTACTGCTATTTTTCACTAGTTGCTGCTTGTTCAATTCTGGGGCTGGCTAAAAGCCAAAGCCCTTCCCCTAAGTCTCCTCTATCAACCTCTCTAGTGTGAGAATTTCCCTGGGTTCTTGAAGCCCTTGGGAACTATGACACACTAGGGTCCAAGTTTCTCTGCCACTTTTCCCTAATTGCTCAACTTTACCCTTTTTCACCTACTGGATAAACTAGTTGATTTGTGTAAATGTCTATCCTCCTGGGACTTTTGATCAAACTATGGCTACTGGACATAGTCTGTTCTGTGTAAATGTAGATTATTTCTGTGTTGTTGTGAAACCGTATGGATATGAGAATGAAGGACTGGCCAGGCTGGGTATACTTTGGGCCTGCTTTAGTCTCACTATAGCTATTTTGTACTGTGTAACTTATTCCATTCATTGGGTTTGTAATAATGTTGTAACAATTGGGGTGTTAGTAAAAATTGGAAAAATGGGTTTATTTTAATATTTGAATGAAAATGGTAGAAATCTTGCCTATAGGTGTTTACTTTGCTCAAATATGTTCTGCTACTATGTATGTTAGATAACATACCTATATATGTTTAATTCGTTTAACCTATTCTGCTTCTACGTGCTAGATATCATGCCTATAGGAAATAAAGTAACCAATGTTCAATTTGCATTACAACATATCAATTAGACATTATGATCATAGTCTCATGCTAATTAATGTCCTACAAATCTGCATCTTTAGAAATCATGCCTATAGGGTTTTAATTGGTTAATATATGATGTTTTCACCGTTGCTCATTTAGTAGCCATGCCTATAGGAGCTAAAACCAGTTTCAAATCATTAATTATAGAAATCACGCCTACAGGGGAAATCTTGCTTGCTTTTTTAAGTGTTAATATTGAACTTTCAACACTGTTTTGTTGCCATTGTCACACCTCCTTTTTTCACCCGCGGATAAATAAAAGGGTAATAAGGGAGTTTTTCCACTTTAAGTGACATTATTCGGATTTGGGATTTATTTTAGTTTTCAGAGTCGCCACCCGGATTTTTGATGATGTTCTGGAACACCGTTTTGTTGAAATCCCAAATCGAAGAAATTTAGACTCTGTTTTAAGTTGTCTGCGACCAGAAATCCGAGTAAGAAATTCTATTAACCCGGGAGAAGGTGTTAGGCATTCCCGAGTTCCGTGGTTCTAGCACGGTCGCTTAACTATTAATATTTGGCCTAAGTTATCTGATTATTTACGTATTTTAGCCTATTGTGCCTTTAGCCTATTAACCGCTTTTAGTATTTATGGATTTATCTTGAAACAAGTCACGATTGCGTGCACTTGTTTGTTGTTGGACACATTATAACTGCGCCACATGAAATGCACCCGTAATTACAACATGTGATTTTTATTATTGTCTTGAGTTAGAGTCGGGGACATGAGTTGCCACACCCGAGTGTAAATTATATAGTCGTGACTACGGTCATGACAGTTAAGATGCCTATTTGAGGCGATATTCAATTTATTCTCTAGATTTCGAATTTTTTTTTTATCTAAAAGAGGTATTTTTTAACTTACGGAATGTGCACATAAAACATTTTTGATATTTATGAATTTATCTTAGAACAAGTCACGATGACATGCACTTGTTATTTTTTGACACATCGCAACTGCGTCACATGAAATGCTCCCGCGATTGCTATATGTGATTTTATTATTGTTAAGATTGTTTGTTCGAAGTTGTGTGACCACATACCTCGGTCTATTTTTGGTATCATAATTATGTCACATGTACGTGTACATAATCACAATAATTGATTAAAGAGAAAATAAATTCCATGAGCACAAGTCAAATACAGAATACTGCAAATTTGCTAGTACATATCCAGATAAGCAGGATACAAAGGGCGAGCAAATCTAAAATATTTAGTAGGTGTAATCATTCCTTTCGCACTTTGTTTAGTATATCCTTTTGTATTTGTAGGTAAGTTATATTGAAAAATCATTTTCTATAACCAAGTACCAAGAAATGACAAAGGTATAAAAGAAGACTAAAGACAACGATAGCACGAGACAACATATTATGAAGAATGTTGGATATCAAGTATGACAATTTAACCTCACATATTATGTTACTAAGCAACGTACTACAGAACCATTTATTCAAACCTCCAATACTTTGCAATCATAAAATATCAGCTTTTGATCATAGTTACGTGGATCTGGGACCAACACACCTTGACCAATTTCCAAACCAAAAGAAAAAAAAACACAACATCTCATGACAACAAACTAGTCAAACAAAGAAGTGATTATGCCAAGTAACTTAGAATGAATACTACATCCAAACCATCAACTATTTTCTTAAATAGGTAATCCAGAGAGCTTAGGCCAAAGAATAAATCATTCACACAAATATGTATTTCTATTTTATAGAATATGACATAGAATCGGCTGTTAGAAGGAGAAAACTTTAGACAGATTAAACATCACTTCATGAGTGCTTGTAGCATTTTTACACAACAAAAATTGATAAAACAGTTAGTAGCGAACAAGATAGGCCCTCAATAACAAACATATTTGATAGTCATAACACTATATTTCATGAAATCCAACACATCTATAGGGACATCAATTCAGATATTCATTCCTATTGCGAGGTAAAATACATGTGTGACTTACGTAACCTCACTGCAACAAAACAACAAGAAAGAACCGATCCAAGATCTGAAGAAGCAAAATGATGGAGCTTGCACAGCAGAAACAGTACGTCAACGATGAAACAATAAAGAGATCAACTTCGAGGCCAAAAAAAATACTTGCCGAAGTTTGAACGGAGACCTCACTTAACATTGACCATTTGCGGTGTTTTTGGAGCTGCTTTGGATCTATTTTCAGCAGCATTTTTCGCAGCTGATTTGCTCTACTTTTTCGGCGGCTTCTGCTCTCTCGTTTTCGGCGAGTTCGCCGGCTATGGAAATGAGGCAGAAAACGAGAGAGATGGTTGTTGAGACGACAAAAGGTGTTGAGAAATGGATGTCTATCTACGTTGAAGAAGAAGGAAAAATGGAGCATGTTTGTGGTTCTTCGAGGGCATTTTTAGGTGAAGGGGATGGCTGATCTAATTTTGTCTATTTTTTCAGTGAAGAGTAAAAGGAATGAAGAAGATGAAAAAAGGGGGAGGGGGCGCCGTTCTCTCTATGGGAGAGGGTTTGCGAAATTAGGCCTAGGTCTAGATTAGGCAAGTGGGGTTTTTAAAGAGGGGGTAATTGTGGGCCTGGGATTTTGGGCCTTAAAATTGGGTTAATTTGAAATAAAAGGCCAAATTGTTCTTTCAAAAACGGCCACCCTACTACTAATTGAATTTACTTTGCAGAATGACTAGTTAGCATTCTAATTAATTAGACTAATTGATTAATGCTAATGAATATTTTTGTGACTTTTTATATATTAACCTATCAATTAAAGAGTGATTAATTCCTAAAGATGAAAATTAAACCTAAGATGACATGAAATGAAAATATGACAGTTTTTATGATTTTTCTATAATTTTAAAATATACAACATGCATGAAATGCAACTAAACAAGGAAAAATTCCTAAAATTCATCAAAAATTACTTTTTTGATTATTTTTAGGAGTAATTTGCATGCGGGGCAAAAATTGGGTGCTCACAGCTGCCCCTCTTTGCTCGAGAACATGAAGTTTTCAGGCAAAGATAAAGTGATCAATTACGAGAAATTTTTGCGTATTTGGTACTCCATTTGGAAGAAGTTTGAAAAAGGTTCGACCGAACCTGGCTTCGAAGGTTGCCTACATATCCTTGGCTATAAAGGAATCATGTCAGTGTAGTTCTGGAAGTTTTGGTAGCTGGGACTACCGGGAAGCTGTGAGTTCATTGTTGTTGTTGTTGCTGCTGCTTATTGCTTGTTGAGCTCCTTATTACACCAAAATCAAAATGAAGAAGACTAAACTAAACCTATCAACTACGATTTGCAAGATTCCTATCTATGGGTCTTCTGAAGCTTGAACCTGAGTCTTGGCTGCTTCTTTATACATACTCTGATCTAAATCTTGATGCTTGTTCATTGTAGGTGCTGGTTAAATCTTCTTCAGCTTTTCGGATCAAGGCAGGATATACAGAACGGATGACTTCAATCTCGTCTAGAATAGTCCGCGTCTTCCCCGCTTCTGCACTTTGGATTCAATCTTTTTCTTTTCTTCTTTTCTTTTATTTTGAATTGAGACGTCTTCTTTTGGTTGTCTCAAATCCATTGTCCTAAATTGAAATCTGCGCAAAATCAAAACAAACAAACGAAATTTTCTTCCCCAGTTTTCACTAGGAAAATTTCGTGAGTTATTGCAAAGGAATCTATGCTACTTTATTATTGAAAGCAATAAAAGGTCAGGAATGGTGTACCGGAGTTATTGTAGACTAGGGCTGGATACCCTATGCCCAAAGGTAAAATCAACTAGGGGTTGGAGATCCTATATTGGAAGAGAATTGACAGGTTATGCTGTTGTCAAGAAAAAGATCACCAGGTTATGCCGGTGTTTGGGGAAGGATCAATGGGTTATGCCGTTGTCAAGAAAGAGAACACCAGGTTATGTCGGTGTCTGGGAAAAGGTCAACAATTTATGTTGTTGCCGGGAAAAGGAGATCACTAGGTTAGGAAATGATCAACAAGTTATGTTGTTTTCAGAAAAGATCACCAGGTTATGCCAGTGTTTGGAAAGGTCAACAGGTTATGCCGTTGCCTGGGGAAAAGAGATCACCGGGTTATGCCAGTGTCAGGGAATGATCAATAGGTTATGTTGTTGTCAGAAAGAGATCACCAGGTTATGCCGGTGTCTAGAAATGAGATTCATCGGGTTATGATAGCATCAACTAGGGAATGGAGACCTATGTTGGCATCGAGTTATGTTGGCATCAGGCTATGCTGGCATCAACTAGGGAGTGGAGACCCTATGTTGGCATGAGGTTATGATGGCATCAACTAGGGAATGGAGACCCTATGTTGGAAAAGCGACTAGGGAGTGGAGACCCTATGTCTAAAAATAAAATCAACTTAGTAATGAAGACCCTATGTTGGAAAATAAGACTAATGAATTGTGTACCTTATGCTAAAATGAACCAAGAAGAATCATTTTTTTGTTGGTATCTTAGGAGAATGATTCATCAGAATAAGACATTTATCCTAGGGGAAAGATTCATCAGACTAGGTTTCTTATCTTAGGAGAAAGATTCATCAGACTAAAACATTTATCCTAGGAGAAAATTCATCAGACTAGGTATTTTTCTTGGGTTATTATCTTAGGAGAAAGATTCATCAGACTAAGATTTTGATCCTAGGAGAAAGTTCCTCAGACTAGGTCCCTTTTTTTGTTATCTTAGGAGAAAGATTCATCAGACTAAGATTTTGATCCTAGGAGAAAGTTCCTCAGACTAGGTCTTTTTTTTATTGTCTTAGGAAAAATATTCATCAGACTAAGATTTCTATCCTAGGAGAAAGATTCATCAGACTAGGTTTTCTTATCTTAGGAGAAAAATTAATCAGACTAAGACGTCTATCTTAGGAGAAAAATTCATCAGACTAGGTCATTTTTTTATCTTGGTATCTTAGGAGAAAGATTTATCAGACTAGTACGTTTATCCTAAGAGAAGGATTCATCAGACTAGGTTTTCTTTATGTTAGGAGAAAGATTCATCAGACTAAGACATTTATCCTAGGAGAAAGAGTAATCAGACTAGGGTTTTTTATTATCTAAGGAGAAAGATTCATCAGACTAAGATTATTATCCTAGGAGAAAGTTCATCAGACTAGGTCTTCTATCTTAGGAGAAAGATTCATCGGACTAAGATTTCGATCCTAAGAGAAAATTCATCAGACTAGGTCTCTCTCTCTCTCTTTTTTTTTGGTATCTTAGGAGAAAGATTCATCAGACTAAGATTTCTGTCCTAGGAGAAAGTTCATGAGACTAGGTCTTCTATCTTAGGAGAAAGATTAATCAGACTAGGATTCAATTCCTAGGAGAAAATTCATCAGACTAGGTCCCTTTTTTTGTTATCTTAGGAGAAAGTATCATCAAACTAAGATTTTGATCCTAGGAGAAAGTTCATCAGACTAGGTCTTCCATCTTAGAAGAAAAAATTCACTAGACTAATATTTTTATTGGAGGAAAATCCATCAGACTAGAATAAAAAAATATGAAGAGCAATGGCAACATTTGTGCATACTAGCAAAAAAAATAAAGGTAAAGATTTGAGAAACTTCCCTTTGTCGGCTCTTTATTCTCTTACCTTTTTTATTTGAACCACTTTATTTGTACTGCTTTGTTCCTGTTTCAAACAAAGAAAATTTTGTCAGTTTTAAAAGTGGTGTTCAGTTTGTGGCCTTGAGTCATGGGCATCTTGGCTTTTGTTCAATCAGCTTGAGTTAGTGTCGAGAGACTTCTTTGCTCTGCACCAGCCCTGATTGTTTCACACCTAGTACCATTTTTATTTGTGACTCAGTCAGCCTTATCTCAAAATTTGAGAGATTTCTTTTCTTGGATAACCTTTTCTTATATCATGAATGGGTTTTTCTTTTGAGAAATTTGTCTGTCAGAGAGAATCACAACTGGTAAGTGCCTTTTGCACGATGTGCACATTTCATAGTCCTTGTTCGGTACTACGAAGGATCTCCTATTAACCTTGACGCTATCTTTGCTTGCTTCAACCGAATAGGCTGACAAGATTCTTTTGGGGGAGGGAAGCCTTTGCATGAATCTTCAATGCATGTTGACTGTAAAAACTGAGTGCGCTGGCCAAATTTACTTTGTGCAACTGAAAAGCTAGTAGCAGATTTTGAAATCTTTTCTTGCTTGTTTTGACAAGGATTGAATCAGAGTTAAGGACACAATAATGCAAAGAAACAAGTATTAACAAGAAATGCGCTTGTTGGGAAGGACAGAAGGGAGAGCCCCCCCTTTTTTTTCTTTTTTTTTTCTTCTTATTTTGCGGTAACTAGCCTTAATGATTATGACATGCATTTTAGACTCAACGGGCTGATCTATCAAACTGGTCTAATCTTTCCTTTTACCATTCCTATGACTTTTGAAGTCGGTCTTGTTCGTGCCAATCCTTTGCATCAGCTTCACGACTCACTATCGACTACTGGTGCCCCGAGGGGTTTTCACCAACAACTTTCTCTCTTTTATTCATCTCTACTTACCATCGCCTTACAGTGCCCGTGAAGGTTTTCACTAGTAAGACTCTCATTTTTCTTCTTTATTTTTTCTTTTCTTTTTCTTTCTTTGATGATCAACTTACCAGTGTTTTATGTCGCGTGACAACCGTTGATCATTGCATACTTCAATTGGCATTCTTGAAGGCATATCGGGAGGTCTTTATTTGGAAGGTTTTTGGATAGGGTTGTAAAGGAGGGTCAGCATGAAGGCTTAAAGTAGACTCAAATGAGGGATTGTAGACTTACAGCTCTTGGAGTCGACTCTTTCAAAAGTGAAATAAACTTTTTTCCCCAGTTTTAGCTATTGGGGATTTTTGGAATTTTTTTTGAATTCTTATTTGGTTGGACCGAACTGTGTAAGGCTGCCTACATATCCTTTTCTTGAGGAATCAGGTCTAACGTAGTTCAAACATCTGACCTAACTATTTTCATCTTTCTTTCTTTTTCTCATGTTTTATTTTTCATTTTTCTTTCTTTCTCTTTTTTTTTCAAAACAAACTACACCGGCTTCTTTTTTTTAGGGCATAGATCTCAGACTACTCTTTTTCTCTTTTCTCTTTTTTTTTTCAAAATAAATTGCCCTAACTTTTATTTTCTGAGGGCATGGACTTTGACTGTTCTTTTCTTTTTTTTCCACTTAACTTATTAAGAATTGCCCCAACTTGTACTCTTGGGGCATGAACTTTTATTTTCATTTCAGTTTTTTCGAACATTTGACTCTAAACTTGATTTCAAAAGAGGGTGGTCAAAAAAAATAACACAGGCTCAAAAGGGGTAGACAAGGGTACAAAGTGTTTAGATAGAAGAAAAAGGGCCTCCCAGCCTCGAGAATGTCAAAACATACTATCGTTTTGCGATCATAACATTGATGAACATGTCTATCTTCTTAGTGTGTCTTTGTCGAAAGACACTTTTCATCCATTAATGCCAAACTTTCGACCAAGCTTCAATTGATTAAACATCCTCAAGCCCGATCTTCACAATGATTTGAAGGTGAAATTTACTCGACCTTAGTTCTAAAGTATCTCAAATCTCTATGCATCCTCAAAAATGTCTCTTTCTCACTTATCTCATTCAAGGCTAAATTAATTTTTTTAAGATCTGGCCAAAATTTCCGCATGCATGTCATATCACTAAAACTAGCGAGAAAGGAACTAAGCATGGAATGACAAAAAAGGACAAATTGTATTTCATTGAGTAAAGGATGGAAGGGCTTAACAACAAGACAAACAACCTAAAATCCAAGTTACAACCCTAGAATAACCCGGATAATGAAAATAGCAATAAAACAGACAGACAAGACTCACACAAACAGAAAAGAGGGATATAAGGGTTTGACTCAATAAAACAAATAAAGTCTGAATCACAACCCTGAAATAACCCAGATAGTAGAAAAAATCAAAACAAGCTATAAAGATTCCTTCCTAGTGAGGAGGGAATGGCTTTTTAATTGCTAAGCTTGACATTTAGCCACAAATTTGCTCATCAGAATCAGTAGAGCATTCTCCAATTTCAAAATCATCGACTTCAGTTAGCAAGTTCCCGAGAGGATTTTCATACTCCCTGTCACCACGCGTCATCCCCACAAAGTGTGCATCATCATGTGCAGGTAAATGATTCTGCGTGATATTTTAGGTGTCGGTGTCTTGGATCACAATCAGATTTTACTGGATCATCCTTTTTATTTCTCTTTTCAAATCCCCACAGCTTTCAACATCGTGACCCTGGGCATTGGAATGGTATTCACACCTTTTAGAAGGGTCAAAACTTCTTGCACGTGGGTCCACATGATTTGGAGGAATAGGTGCAATGATGTCATCATGCTTTAATTTCTCAAACAAGCTTGCATAAGACTCTCCTATTGGTGTAAAATTATCTTTCAACCTTTGTTCCCCTCTATACCCATTGCTTGGATGCGGCTTATAGGTTACTTGAAAATTTTGTGGAGATTGGTGGTGATTTTGCAGTGCTGATGCTCGCCTTCTGGGGTGCCTTGGTGGCTGGAAAACATACTCAGGTGGAGCAAAATAGTATTATGGATTCTGAGGTGGATAGTAGTGCTCATGGGAATCATCGGAAAATATATGGGGCTGGTCACACCTTCGAGATGTTATCCTAGGACCTCTTGTCGACCTGATGTCATCATAGTTTCTTCATCCTTCTCATTTGTGTCGCTAATATTACCAGATTCAATATGAACGGCTTGAGTTGCGGCTTTGAGAGCTGCTTGACTTATAATTCTTCCTGTCTTAAGTCCATTCTCTACTATTTCTCCCATTTTGATTGCTTCCAAGAAGAATTTTCCAATTGCGGACATCATGTTTTGAAAGTAATCTGGCTCTTGCGCCTGAAGGAAGACAATGATTAGCTCGTGTTCATCCATGGGTGGCTTAATTCTAGTCGCTTGCTCTCTCCATTTAATGGCATATTCCCTGAAAATTTCAGTTGGTTTCTTCTTCAAGTTGGAAAGGGAATTGCGGTCTGGGGAAATGTCGATGTTGTATTGGAACTGTTTGACAAAGGCCTGAGCCATGTCATCCCAGACATACTAGAAAGATGTGTCTTGATCAGTAAATCATTTAGAGGCTACCCCCGTAAGGCTTTTCCCAAAATAAGCCATTAGCAATTCTTCATTTCTTCATGCACCTCTTAGCTGATTGCAATACATTTTCAGGTGGGCTATGGGATCTCCATGTCCATCATACTTTTCAAATTTGGGAGTCTTGAAACCATGTGGCAAGTGGACATCGGGGAACATACATAGATCCTTGAGGGCAGTACTCTTTTGACGTGTCAACCCTTGCATGTTTTTCAACTTTTGTTCTAAGTTATTCACTCTATTGATCATTTCTTCCTATGCCATATTTCGGGTAGGCTTCTCAATCTTTGCAGGAAGATCAAATAGGTACGAGTGGTACTCAGGAGAATGGTACTATTCTTGATGTGTAGCAAATTGTGATTCATGACTTTTCTTCTATACCACTGTTGGCTGTGGGATAGTAAAGACGTGCATAACAATAGCGGTTGTCTGATTGGTTGTCAATGGAACACTTTGGGAGCACGTAACAGAAGTTCCAGCAGTAGTTGTACAGTTGGGATAAGGATTGAACCCAGGTAGATAGGATTTCTCAGATAATGAGGCCGTAACGACAATAGTCGAGATGGGTGTGAACTCTGGGAAACCATGAGAAGAAAAAGGCGGTCCTTGGCCATTGGCCCATGCTTGACACATTTAAGCCATTTTCTATTTCAGTATTCTATTTTCCTCAACCACAGTGGATTCTTGTTGAACCCTCTGACCCCGAGTCTCACGAGCACTCGTAACAGCTTCGATGTCAGTTGTCATTGACATTTTCTCTTGGACCTTGTGAATTGTGTTGCAGCTTACCACGAACCGACCACCTCAAACTTTCTTCACAATTCGAAACAAAAAACATGTTAGAGGGGACTCAATCGGTCCTTATTATCATTCTTTCTTTTTCTTATTCTTTTTCTTTTTCACTTTGTTTTTCCCTCACTCTTTTTAATTTTTTTTATGGTTATGATCGAATCCTATGGGGATTGCCTACGTATCATGGCGCCGCATGAATCAGATCTTGCGTAGTTCAGGAAGATTTGGAATTAAGTAAATAACCTACCTAACTCTTTTTTTTCCTCTTTTTTTTTTTTGGATTTTGAATTTTTTTTTTGTATTTTTGTTTTTTGAAACAAAGACTTAAAAAGAAGAAAGAAAATTATTTTGGATTTAGATTTCTTTTTTTAAAGGAAATATTTTTGGATTTTTAGACTTTAATTTTGAATTTATGAAAAAAATACTTCTAAAGGAAAAGAAAATATTTTTGAATCTTGAATTTTCTTTTCAATTTTCGAAAGAAAAACTTCCAAAGAAGAATGAAAATATTTTTGGATTTTTAGAAGAAACTAATTTCTTATTTTTTTAGAAATTGGGGCCTAAAAGAAAGACTTTCAATAGAAGGAAGTAAGGGAAACATTTTTGGAATTTTTTTTTTAAAATGGGGAAAATAAAAAGGTAGAAAATATCTTTTGGGATTTTGATTTGATTTGTCTTCTTTTTTCGAATGAAAGACTTCTACAAAGAAAATATTTTTAGGTTCTAAAATGTTCTTTTTTATCTTTTATTTGTTTGGAATTGCCTAAGAAAAGACTTCTAAAGAAGGAATTAAAGGAAAATATTTTTTTTTTTTGGATTTTTTTGAAAATTGGGGTCTCGAAGAAAGACTTTTATAAAGAAGGAAGTAAAGAAAAAATATATTTTTTATTTTTTGAAATTTGTGGAAAATAAAAAAGTAGAAAATATTTTTTGGGGATTTTTTTTCAAAATTGGGGGCCGGAACTGATGAGGTTTGCCTATGTATCTCACATCTGGTGAGAATCAGCCCCTTGTAATTCTGCCAGTTTTGACGGAACTGGGAAAACATGACTTTTGAAAACATTCACTTATTTTCTTTCCTTTTTTTTTTTTTGAAATTTTTGCAGAGTTTCAAATTGTTCAAATACCTACCTCTCACTCTTGTGTTTTTCTGTTATTTCACTTTTTTTTTGTGATTTTCTTTCCCATTCTAGAAGCCAGTCAACATGTAAGCCAAAATAAACATATACGCAAGTAGCAGTAAGATGTATCATGATGGTCTTTTAAATTGGGTACACCTGTCCTAGACAGACCCAATCCCTATGTTGAGTCCCCGAAGTCAAATGCATATGATGCAAACAAACGTTCCTACTAGGGATCCGACATGAGGCTATGTTATTCTAAGTTTAAATCCTGGGGTTTATTATTCTGGACCAGGCTTACCCGAGTGGACAGCTCGANTTGTTCTAAAATTTGGATATGACTCTAACAGAAATGAAGTCACATGAAGTGCACACTTCCCAGATGGTTTATAAGACTCAGAGAGAAGAGGGTTTGGTAACAATTTATATACAGTTCAGATAATATCAGAGCGGCAAAAGGCAGTATTTAACACATTAGGTTCAAACATGTAAATCAGATAATAAAGCCAAATATAATAGTTAATCTAAGCTCGAATTCTGATCCCTGAACCAGATATTCTTGGTTCTTAATCCCCAACAGAGTCGCTAGAGCTGTCACACCTCCTTTTTTCACCCGCGGATAAATAAAAGGGTAATAATGGAGTTTTCCCACTTTAAGTGACATTATTCGGATTTGAGATTTATTTTAGTTTTCAGAGTCGTCACCCGGATTTTTGACGATGTTCTGGGACACTGTTTTATTGAAATCCCAAACCGAGAAAATTTAGACTTTGTTTTAAGTTGTTTGCGACCAGAAATCCGAGTAAGGAATTCTATTAACCCGGGAGAAGGTGTTAGGCCTTCCCGAGTTTCATGGTTCTAGCATGGTAGCTTGACTATTAATATTTGTCCTAAGTTATCTGATTATTTACGTATTTTAGCCTATTGTGCCTTTAGCCTTTTAACCGCTTTTAATATTTATGGATTTATCTTGAAAAAAGTCACGATGGCGTGCACTTTTTTTTTTTTGACACATTATAACTGCGCTACATGAAATGCACCCGCAATTACAACATGTGATTTTTATTATTGTTTTGAGTTAGAGTCTGGGACATGAGTTTCCACACCCGGGTGTAGATTATATAGACTTGACTACGGTCATGACAGTTAAGATGCCTATTTTAGCTGATATTCAATTTATTCTCTAGATTTCGGAATTTGTTTTTATCTAAAAAGAGGTATTTTTAACTTACGGCATGTGCACATAAACTATTTTTGATATTTATGGATTTATCTTGGAAAACGTCACGTTGGCATGCACTTGTTATTTTTGGACACATCGCAACCGCGTCACATGAAATTCACTCGCGATTGCTACATGTGATTTTATTATTGTTAAGATTGCTTGTTCGAAGTTGTGTGACCACATACCTCGGTTTATTTTTGGTATCGTAATTATGTCACATGTACGTGTATATAATTACAATAATTGATTAAAGCGAAAATAAATTCCATGAGCACAAGTCAACGACAGAATACTGCAAATTTGCTAGTACATAATACAGATAAGCAGGATACGAAGGGCGAGTAAATCTAAAATACTTAGTAGCTCTAATCATTCCTTTCGCACTTTGTTTAATAGATCCTTTTATATTTGTAGGTAATTTGACAAATTTTTTTCTAGAACTAAGTACCAACATATGACAAAGGTATAAAAGAAGACTAAAGACAATGATAGCATGAGAAAACATATTATGAAGAATGTTGGATATCAAGTATGACAATTTAACCTCACATATTTTGTTACTAAGCAACGTACTGCAGAACCATTTCTTCAAACCTCAAATACTTTGCGATCACAAAATGTCAGCTTTTGATCCAAGTAATGTGGATCTGGGACCAGCACACCTTGACCAATTTCCAAACCAAAAGAAAAAAACACAACATCCCATGACAACGAACTAGTTGGTGAAAGATCAAACAAAGAAGTGATTATGCCAAGTAACTTAGAATGAATACTATATCCAAACCATCAATTATTTACTTAAATATGTAATCCTGAGAGCTTAGGCTAAATAATAAATCATTCACACAAATAAGTATTTATGTTTTGTAGAATATGATATAGAATCGGCTATTAGAAGGAGAAAACTTTAGACAGATTAAACATCATTTCATGAGTGCTTGTAGCATTTTTACACAACAAAAATAGATATAACAGTTAGTAGCGAACAAGATAGGCCCTCAGTAACAAACAGATTTGATAGTCATAACACTATATTTCATGAAATCCAACACATATATATGGACATCAATTCGGATATTCATTCATATTGCGAGGTAAAATACATGTGAGACTTACGTACCTCACTGCAACACACAACAAGAAAGAATGATCCAAGATCTGAAGAAGCTAAATGATGGAGCTTGCACAAAAGAAACAGTACGTCAACGATGAAACAACAACGAGATCAACTTCGAGGGCAAAAAAAACCTTGCCGAAGTTTGAACGGAGACCTCACATAACATTGACCATTTTGGGGTGTTTTTGAAGCTGCTTTGGATCTGTTTTCAGCATCATTTTTCACTGTTTTGCAGCTGATTTGTGCTACTATTTTGGTGGCTTCTGCTCTCTCATTCCGGTGAGTTCACCGGCTATGGAAATGAGGGAGAAAACGAGAGAGATGGTTGTTGAGCCGATGGAAGGCGTTGAGAAATGGGTGTCGATTTACGTTGAAGAAGAAGGAAAAATGGAGCCTGTTTATGGTTCTTCGAGGGTCTTTTTAGGTGAAGGGGATGTCTGATCTAATTTTTTGCCTATTTTTTCAGTGAAGAGTAAAAGGAATGAAGAAGATGAAAAAGAGGGTAGGGGGCGCCGTTCTCTCTATGGGAGAGGGGTTTCAAAAATTAGGTCTGGGTCTAGATTTTAGGAAAGTGTGGTTGTTAAAGAGGGGATAATTGTGGGCCTGGGATTTTGGACCTTAAAATTGGGTCAATTTGAAATAAAAGGCCAAATTGTTCTTTCAAAAACGACCACCCTACTACTAATTGAATTTATTTTGCAGAAAGACTAGTTAGCATTCTAATTAATTAGACTAATCTATTAATGCTAATGAATATTTTTGTGACTTTTTATATATTAACCTATCAATTAAAGAGTGATTAATTCCTAAAGATGCAAATTAAACCTAAGATGGCATGAAATGAAAATATGACAATTTTTATGATTTTTCTATAATTTTAAAGTATTAAACATACATGAAATGTAACTAAATAAAGAAAAATTCCTAAAATTCATCAAAAAATATTTTTTTGATTATTTTTAGGAGTAATTTCCATGCGGGGAAAAAATTGGGTGCTCACTGCCACTATTAGAAAGTATGCCTATAGGATCAAACTGAGTAATTCTGAATATCTTCTGTGGTTATCACTTCTAACTACTACATAAATCACCTAGATAGCATGTCTATAGGTTTTAACCGCTTATAACTTATAATTAGTAGGCAACTATGCAATCACTTAGAAATTGTATCTAAAATGGCACTTTGCATGCTAAACTGTCGGCACGTTCTAAATCCTGAATAACATAGAAATCATGTCTATAGGGCCTAATGACTTTAGCTTGTCTCAATGTTGAAACTCTCAAATGCCTAATTTGTTGCGTGCATTTGTTTCCTAAGTGTTGAGGCTAACTTGAGCCCTTATTTTCTTTTACATGAAGTCCAACTTGTTTTGTATGTCGTCTAGTTTTTTTTCTCATTTTGAGCAACCTAAGTTAGGTCAAGAACTTCCCAAAATAGAGGTTCAAACTCCTCCTGGATCATAGTCATGGGACGGGTAATGCACACATAAGGTATGACTTAGAATCAATTAGTGCGCCTTAGGTAACAACTTAAAGATAATAACCGAGTAGCGGGAGATGATAATCTGTGCCCGCTGAATAGTACGAGTAACACCATATCTCATGGAGTTACGAAGCATTATTTATGTTGCACGAGGTGATCCTTTACGCTAAAAAACTTAGGACCCCCCATCTTTTCTTAAAATCAACTATTTTGTAAATTTTTAATAATTACCCCAACTTCTTGTCTTTCCCTTTTATTTTGGACTAATTCATATAATTCGAGTTCGGGAGGGACCCATAGTTGTGGACCTCGAGGAATACCTAACATCTTCTCCTCGAGGTAATTTGAGCCCTTACCCAATCTTTGGTGATGCAAACTAGTTAAAACCATAGTTACTTGCCAATAGGTGCCCTAACGCACCTCAAACCCGTTAGGTGGAGATTCTCTCTTTTAATACCCTTCCTATAAAAGAGTTTTCACATGTCAAAACCCGATTTTGCGAGAAAAAGGGGCGCGACAGCATGGTGACTCCACTGGGGATATTTTTAGGCTCGTATCATAAAGAACTTGGTCTATATGAATTAGTCCTCTTTGCTGAACATGTTTCCTTATTCTTTATCGTTACATGAACATCCCACTTCTATTTTCCCTTTTTATGGTTGCATGCACACCATTTCCCTTATTTCCCTATATTTGAATTTGTATTATTATGCAAATCTTTGCTTAATTTAGTCACAATGTATGTTTTCCTTTATTTTCCAGTCATGCCCCAAATAATTTTTAAGATTGTCTCTCCATACCCCTACCCTTTTTGCTTTCTTTATTACAATTCTTTCACATTGCGTGAACTATTTATTACAATTCTTTCACATTGCGTGAACTAACTTCTTCCTTTTTTTCATTTTATGTCTTTAAGTTTCATCTAATACTGCATATATTGTCTTCATCATGTAAAATAATTGACAACATATTGTTTTATCTTTACATAAAGCATGCTCCACATCATATTCCACTCGCGCATAATTAATACCATAGCGGTGCTTGATGAGTGTCCGCACTCTGGAAAGGCTTATTTTTGGTAAAACTAGCTGATCAGCGATGCAATCGACGGTTCCTTGCCTTTCCCTCTCAAGTTGTTCACTTGAGGGTACCGGTCTAGACTCTTCTAGAAACCCCCCCCCGCTCTAATATTAACTGTGCATAAATCATATCTAAACCTAGTATGGGTTACAACGATGTCCGCGTAATAACCCTCTAAGGCAAGCCTTGTCCAAAGACCGCCGGGATTTCCATAATCCCAATGGGTACGATCATGATATGTGCATTATTTGGAGAAAACATGATGATATGTTAATCATTAATGTGTAAATAGTCAAATCCGGAGGGGGAAAAGGGCTAACTTTATCTGTTTTGCAGAAATGAGGCCGAAGTCCCCAGGTTCGGCATGGTTCGAAGTATCCCACCTTTGCTGCTGGACTGGTGGGAAAATCTCTCACCAAGTGACAAAAATCATGTGAAAAGAGTCCTCGGGAATTTACCTTCCTTGTTAGATATTCAGCCGACCAATGTACTATTTGAGGCCGCCGCTATGTTCTGGGATGAGAAGAGGGTCGTCTTCCGTTTTGGTGATATAGAAATGACTCCCCTTCTAGAGGAAATATGAGGCTTCACTGGGCTTCCATGGGATAGCCTTGGTTTGTTGGTACCGAAGAATCATACTTCTCGAGGCTTCCCAAAAATGATGGGTTTCAGGAAAAATGATGAGTTAGTTTGTCTGAAGAAATCTTACATACCATTCGATTTCCTTTACGAGCATTATGGGCCGAACAAGTCATATCGCCTCTACCATGATGAGTTTTCCTTCACTTTTTTGGGTTGGACCAACCGCCGGGTTTTTGTATTCATGGTCACTAAGACCCTTATGGAAGGAATGAGGGACAAACTTATACTATTATCCCAATGATCGTGGCTGAGATGTACCGAGCTTTAGACCGTTGCAAAAAAGGATATAGGCATTTCGAGGGTTGCAATCTGCTACTACAACTATGGTTGTTGGAACACCTTCAAAGAGGAAAATACCGTTAGGAATTTTTGCGGCGACCATGGATTGACCACATAGCTTATCCTCATCCGAAGAGAATGGATTTTATCCCAGACAGGTTCGCAATACCGGGAAATGATGTGAGTTGGGTACATTTCTTTAACAATTTGACTGATGACAAGGTACATTGGATGTCGAGTGGTTCCCTAGCAGTGATTTCATCATCAGGTCAAAAGATGTTCCTCTTCTAGTGCTAATCGAAGTAAGGGGAATCTATCATTATGCTCCTATCAGAGTCATGATGCAAGTTGGAAGGAAACAGGTCATACCACGAGTTTCCAAAATGGTTCATTACAAAGCAGATTCCAAGGGAATGCCATTCCATTCAAGTTCGAGGCACAACACATGTGGCATCAAAAGATTGTTGTGGAGAAGGATACTATCTAATCAGATCGGTATCATGCCGACCATATGTACTTCTACCTATCATGGTTGGTTGATGACATAGGGGGAGAGGTCAAGCTAGGGTTGATTTGAGAAATAGGGTCATAGTCGACGCTGCTGAGGCACAAGTCAAATACAGGAGGTTGCGCAAAAGGATTTTTGAATTTGAGGCCAGGCATTTGGAACAACATTAAGTGGACATGGAAGAAATCAATGAATGGAGGGAGTCGCTACTAAATCAACAGAAAGGTTGGATTATTTGGAGCAGGGTTTGATGGAACTTGAGGGAAAGATGTGGAAAAGGGTCTCGGATTGTCAGAACGCAGAAGGCAATGAAAGAGGGCATCTAGCAAGGGAATATCTGTTGTTGATGTGGGCGACCTGGTGAATCTCATTGTTGGGTCTAAGAAGGCCAAGCTTGGAGAAGATCCCTCTGGGACCGAGTAGATTAGGAGTGATGTTTTACTTAGATTCGTTTTAGATTTCGATTGTAATAAGGCGAATGCCACTAGTGACTCTTTATAATTATTGTCGTTTTGGTAGAGATTTGGTCTATCTATCATATTAGTGAAATGACGCAGTTGTCGTCATTGAGTTTTCTCCAAATCTATATGTCGCTAGTCCTACCTCGGGCACAAATTAGGACGCGAATTTAAATACTGCATATATCCTTTTAATACTCCCTACTAACTTGTTTACCTCTTGTTTTTCTTTGTTTATTTCCATCCCCTAAGGTTGGTTCGTGCATACTAGTATCATCAGCATATCATACTAGATTTAGAGGTCCTCCTCCTCCTCCTCCAAGTGATCCTAAGAACAAAGGAAAAGCTAAGATGGACGATATGAGTGGTATCAGGAAAGACAACGTTACACCTGCAGAGTATGTCAAAACTTTGGATGGTCGGAGTACTCCGGCATAGAATGATTTGGTTTTGAGGTTAGAACAAAAGATACTGGAGTTAAAAGGGAAACTTGAGCAGGTTCGTAACTTGGAAAACCTTTGCCTTACCCTGAATGTTCCCAACATCAACCAACAAAATGCAAAAACCAAACACCTCCTTAAAGTACCCAAAACCAGCACCCACAAAATCCTCCCGCACCTCACCAATACGCTACGCCTCCCCAAAATCCTAATCCTCCACCGATACCAACCCCCCCCCCCCACAGCATCAACATCATCCAACCCAGTACCCACAAACAACCACCAACCACACTCCTCAAAATGCACCACAACCTACTCCTGATCCCCAAAACTCAACCAATGATCACGACTACACCCAAATCCCTAGAGTCAACCAAAGTAACCCCATATACGTGGAAACCTTACCCCACACTTCACAACAAACCCTGTATACACCAGAATTTGCCGAGAAGGACCTGCTCATCAAGAACACGACGGAAGAAATTAAGAAGCTTACAAGTTGAGTCCAAGGTGTTAAAGGTGGTAAAGGCATCGAAGGTTTGAACTATGAGGATTTATGTATTCAACCGGACGTAGATCTGCTAGAGGGTTACAAACATCCTAAGTTTGAAATGTTCGACGGAACATGTGATCCAAAGGTACATCTGAGGATGTAATGCGACAAGCTCATAAGGGTGGGTAAGGATGAAAGAATCCGCATGAATCTGTTCATAAGGAGCCTCACTAGAGACGTCCTATCCTGATACATCATTCAGAATCCAAAGAAGTGGATCAATTAGGTAGGTATGGCGTCAGATTTTACGGATCGATTCAGGTTCAATACAGAGAATGCACCGGACGTCTTCTATATCCATAATCTTAAGAAGAGGCCAACAGAAACTTTAGGTGAGTATGCTACTCGATGGAGATCAGAAGCTGCCAAAACTAAGGCCAACACTGGAAGAAGAGAAGATGAACAAATTCTTTGTCCGAGCCCAGGATCCGCAATATTATGAGAGGTTAATGGTTATTGAAAATCATAAATTTAACGACATCATCAAATTGGGAGAAAGAATAGAAGAGGGAATTAAAAGTGGGATGGTAACAAATTTCGAGGCACCACTGGCTACGAACAAAGCCTTACAGTCGAGGGCATATCCAAAAAGAATGAAGTAGGGGCTGTGATGGTAGCCCAAGGTCCGAAGTCTCCTCTCACATACCAAACACCTCCACCCACATATCATCCTTCACCTCCCAGATATCAACAACCCGCCACCACTTACCATACTTACAACGCTCAGCCAGCATATTACCACTCACCACCAGCATGCCAAAATTTCCAAAAACCAAGACCAAATTTCGATCTTAGACCGCCCAGACAATACACTCCTATTGTTGAACCCATCGACCAGCTGTATGAGAGACTGAAAGTTGCCGGTTATCTCTCTCCCATTCCCGATATTACCATGGAAAATTCCTCTCAATGGGCCAACCCAAATAATACATGTACCTACCATTCGGGCATGAAGGGTCACACTATTGACGAATGTCGCACTCTAAAAGACAAGATCCAGACATTAATTGACACCAGGGTTATACAGAAAAAAGAGACTGCACCTAATTTTCGCAACAATCCTCTCCCGGATCATACAGGCGAGGGGGTAAATGTGATAGAAACTTATGAAGAATCTTATGAAGAATGGGATCGGGAAGGGTCAATTGGGCTCATTCGATAAGGGGACGATCCTAAAAAACCTACAGTCACTCTCACTCATATTGTGGTACAGGTACAATCACCAATTGAAGTTGAGGTAGCCGCACCAACTCCATTCGAGGTTGAAGTAACAACACCCTCAGCCACGCCATCTCCGTTCGAAGTAGAAGTGACGACACAATTCACCGTGACGGTACCACCCACACAATCCTTTAAGTCCAATGTTGTACCTTGGGAGTATACTGCAGAAGCAAGAAAGAAAGGAAAGGGAAAAATGGAAGAAACTGGTGCAACACAAGGTATGACCAGAACTGGTAGGGTTTACACACCTGAGCATTTGGGGGGAACAAGTAAAAGAGCCGCTTCCAAGCCACAACAGGCCGCTACATATCACAGTGCAATGCGAAGACAAATTCATTGCCATGGTCTTGATAGATGGGGGTTCAAGTCTTAGCATATGTCCATTGACTACCTTGAAGAAATTTGACAAAGGTCTGCATGAAATACGGGTGGGAACTATGAATGTGAAAGAATTCGATGGGTCTCAAAGGGCCACGATCGGAGAAACTAACCTTTGTTTGCAAATGGGCCCAACTTGGTTTGATGTTGAATTCCAAGTACTCGACATATCCGCCTCATAAAATCCGGTGTTGGGACGACCTTGGATACACGCTGCTAGGGCTGTAAATTCCACTCTACATCAGGCTGTGAAGTTCGAATAGAACCATCAGGAGGTCATCATTCATGGAGATGGGAGGAACCCTATTTACACCAATCAGACTGTTTCGGTTGTTGAGAATAAAAGGAAGTTGGGTGGAGAGAATTACCATCGCATTGAGCGTGTTAATGCAATTGAGAAAGACAAATGGTGGAGTAGTAAGATAGAAAGCATATTGTCATGGACATGTTATGAACCCGACAAAGGTCTCGGAAAGAATCTCCAGGGTATTGCCAAACCAATACAATTAAAGTGTCACGACATGACCTTTGGACTAGGATATCAGTACACCTGGCATGAGTATGAAAATTGGCCGCCACCATGGCGTGATCCTTATTACCCTCTTGAGCAACCGATACCACATTTGAGCCAATCCTTTCATCAGGACGATATGATGTGGGGATGTGAAGAAGATGAAATTCTAACAGATTTAAGGAATCTGTTCTTGGAAGACGAAGATATGGACTGCAACGTAATAGTTGACGAGGAGGAAGAGGAAGGCCTCGCCATCCAGACAGTGGAGAAGGGAGCTGTTTTCAGGAACTGGACCGCCACACCATCATGGGCCCGCCAAGTTCTGGGGTAACCTGACTGCTAGTATCATTTGCCTTGAAAACAATTTTCACGAGCATTTTTCAGTATTTTGTTATTTTGCTTTGAAACAATTGTTTGAATCGTTAAGATCACTTTTGATACTTATCATTGATTTGATATTTTATTATTTATTATTATCCTTTACATTTTCTCTCTACAACATTATGATTACTTATCCTGATGAACCAACAACCGACATGTAATGAGACAACGCAACATAAGGATAGTGACTTAGAGGAAATAGAAGAAGAAAATGTAATACCTGAGGAAATTTTCAGAGAAGTGGAAAATTTTGAGAACAAACCTAAGTCTAATCTGGATGAAACTGAGATAGTTAATCTAGGAGACTCCGAAACATTCAAAGAAACTCGCATAAGCATTCATCTGTCACCGCCAGAGAAAGAAGGGTATACCCGTTTCCTGAAAGAGTATGTAGATATTTTCACATGGTCTTATGATGATATGACTGGTTTGAGCATGTCCATAGTGGCTCATAAACTACCTACCAATCCAAAATTTCCGCCTGTAAAATAGAAACTCATAAAGTTCAAGACGGATATGAGTCTGAAAATCAAAGAAGAAGTCACCAAGCTGATCAAATATAAGGTTCTCAGAGTGGTTGAATATCCAACCTGGTTGGCTAATATCGTGCCAGTTCCGAAGAAGGATGGTAAAGTCAGAGTATGTGTCTATTATCGGGACTTAAATAGAGAAAGTCCCAAAGATGATTTTCCATTACCCAACATATACATACTGATCAAAAACTGCGCCAAGCATGAACTCCAATCCTTTGTGGATTGTTTCGCGGGATATCATCATATGTGGATGTATCAAGAAGATGACGAGAAAATCACTTTTATTACACCATGGGGGGTGTACTACTATAAAATGATGTTGTTTGGTCTGAAGAATGCTGGGGCCATTTATATGAGAGTCATGCCAACTATTTTCCCTGACATGATACACAAGGAAATAGAGGTATATGTGGATGACGTCATTATCAAATTCAAAAATGATACAGATCACATAGTAGACTTGAGAAAATTCTTTGATCGGCTTCGGAGGTACAATATGAAATTGAATCCCGCAAAATATACCTTCGGAGTCCCTACTGGAAAGTTGTTAGGATTCACCGTCAGCCGCCGAGGAATAGAGATACACCTGTCAAAGGTTAATGCTATCCAGGATTTTCCACCTCCAAAGAACAAGAAATATGTGATGAGTTTCTTTGGGCATCTCAATTACATCAGTCGCTTCATAGCACAATCGACCGTGATCTATGAGCCAATTTTCAATCAAGGAATATTTGTCCACACCGCCAGTCCTGGTACCGCCATGTAACGACCCTGCTGGTCGTTCCGAGAATTTAGCCACGTTTCCTCCATTTCTTCTTCATTTATGTGGTTCAACTTCATTTATGTGGTTCAGCTTCATTTATGTGTGTTGGGTCGGTTGGTTCGTGTTCAGAGTGGTCATGATGAGAATTGAGGCATTTAGTCTCTTAAAGTAGCCTAAAAGTTGAGAACGTCTACTGAGAGTTGACTTATTGGTGAACGACCTCAGAATGCAGAATTTATGGCTTAGATAGCTTCGTTAGGTGATTTGGGACTTAGGAGTGTGTTTAGAATATTGTTGTGATGCTCGGTGTAGAATTAGGCTTGAACTGGCGAAAGTTAGTTTTTGATGATTGTTGGTCGAAATCCCAATGCACACGCAAGTGTACGTGGTCGACAAGTAATATAGGAT